>JAOTAY010046191.1:0-20885 GCA_025629805.1 Erythroxylum baracoense
GATCATGTTCTTTCAATTTTAACTAACACCATATACTT
This sequence comes from Erythroxylum baracoense, assembly GCA_025629805.1. Classification (NCBI taxonomy): domain Eukaryota; kingdom Viridiplantae; phylum Streptophyta; class Magnoliopsida; order Malpighiales; family Erythroxylaceae; genus Erythroxylum; species Erythroxylum baracoense. The sequence goes on from JAOTAY010046191.1 coordinate 39, forward strand.
TCTAATTTAATCTCAATTTCTCCTTTTAATCCATCAATCTAAAAAAAATTTCTACCCCTAAAGACATTAAAATAAATTCCTAACCAACAAATTAATCAAATTAAACCTCAAAAAGAACTGAGCACAGGCTTATTAGTAAGAAAAGAATCAGGGTCCAACAATACCTAATTTATTGAGCTTTAAATTTGAATTCTTTCCAAGAAACTACAGTGATTATTCAACTAGCCAATCATTCATATGTGCGTCCTATTTGTGTTATAGAAGATGTTTTAGTCTAAGTTAAAAGGTTGGTATTTCCAGTGGATTTTCACATTTTGAAAATGGATGGAGATAGTGTTGAATATTCAGCTTCAATTTTGTTGGGTATGAAGACAACCAAGATGAAAATCAATATGGATAAAGGTACTATTTTCGTTGAATTTGATGGAGAGATAATGAAGTTCAATATTTTTTAAGCAATGAAGCTTCTGAATGATTTTCAATATGTCTATCATATGAATATTGTGGATTCATTTATGCAGGATATGTTTAAGGAAGAAAATAATGAAGATGAGTTGGAGCTTTAAGCTAAATCAGAAGTGAACGAGTAAGTTAATAAAACTTGTGAAGTTGTAAAGCCATTACCAGCAATGCTAATAGATTCGGAAACTTTAAATGATGAACTTACTATAACTCATAAGAAAATCTTACCTTCTGTTTTCTATGCTCCAAAGATAGAATTAAAGGTGTTACCTGATCACTGTCTATTTAGGTGATGGAAAGTCATCACCCATAATCATTTCAAGAAAGTTAACTAAAGAGCAAGAGGAAGGGCTAGTAGCACTACCTAAGGAATACAAAATTGCAATTACGTAGAAGATAAAGAGGAAAAATCCACATCGAGCATAACGACGTTAAACAATTGCACTTTTAGGGAGGCCAATAAAAATGTGATAGTTTTATTTTATTTTGTTTTAGTTATATATAACTTGCTTGTGATTGGTTTTGAAAATAAATTTATTGGCTTAAGGGAAAAAGAGGTCTTAAACTTCTAGACTACTAAATCTCATAAGGAGAGATCTCTCCTTATGTAATTTAGTGTTCTAGAGTGAAGACCTTAAAATTTTAGACTACTAAATCTTGTAAGGCGAGATTTTGCCTTATATAATTTAGTGCTCTAGAATTCCAATCTATTAAATCTCATAAAATGAGATCTTGCCTTATGTGATTTAGGGCTCTGATAAAAAACTTAAACTTTTTAATCTTTCATTTTATTATTTAATTTCTTAATTTACTTATTTTTATTTTAATAAATTTTTTAATTCCTTATTTAATTTAATACTAAAAATGAAAAAAATCCCTAGCTTAATGTCTGTATGTTTCTCTTTTGGCAAACAAAAATAGAACACTCATTACCCTCCACCAGCCAAAAGTAGACTAGCAACCCTCCTTCAACACATCACTCACGCAGCCCTCACCCACGTCAAAGAAAACAATGACATTTCCAAACAAAGGCTTCCAAAATAATGCAACTACTACAGACCTCCATGCTAGTAGAAAGCGGCAGCAATATCATAAGTAGATGTCCAACACAATTCCAACATGTCATTAACAGCTCCAATGAACTTAGATTGTTTCTACAGAACCAATTCCACCAGCAGAAGCAGGCACTAACAACAGCCCTCCTCTCTACGCAATAAACACATCCACTTACATTTTGTTTTAATTCCACAAGTGAGATTCACATAGCTCCAATGCAATGCCAAACAAGAAATTTGACAATAGTAGTACCTCTATAGCTTATCTCCTTTTCGATGCTTACACCTAAGGGGAGTCCTCTATTCATACATAAGGACAATGTATGATTTAGTTACAGGGGAGCTAGTGTCTATATTATGATGAATGTTGTGATTGTGTTTGGACACATGATATGTTGGTTCATATATTAATTATTTCTCATGATAGATTTATAATTTTCTGATTGTTGTTCATAAATAATTCTTAAATTAGGATACATTTTTGGTTTAAGAACTAATGCATGAGAGAGACAAGCATGATTAGTGTTTTCATTAAATTATTTCAAGTATCTCATTGGTTTTTTTGAATGAAAGTGTGAAAGACTTGTTCCATTTTTTAACACCTACATGAGCTTTGAGCATCAGAGCATTCATGACAATTATGCTCATACATATCTTTTCGTTTTGTGTTATCAAATATAGCTTGTTTATGCTAAAACTCGCTTTTGAATACATGTTGAGACAACATTTTTATTAATTTGTGTATAAGGATGATGAGGGCATTTAGGATAACCATTTTTAACCTAAACAAGCCTACCTTAATTTTTATCCCTAGAAACACAATTTGTTCCTTAACCTTTCTTTTCTTGCATAACAACCTTGTTACAAGCCAAATTTAACCTTTTGTTATTGATATCCTTAATGATTTTGAACCCCCTAAATTGAAGGAATTTTATTGAGCTTATTTGCATAGGATTTTGACTATTTCTATAAAAAGTTAATTAGATTATTCAAGTTGTATTATTTTGATGTTTTTTTATAGAATGGAGGAGAAGTATTAAAAAAACAAAATCCCCTTTTTGATATTTTTGTTTTAAAAAATAAAAAACAAAAGGAAAGGAAAAAAGACAGAAAAAGAAAAGAAAAGAAAAAGCGATCGAAAGAGATGCCATTTGAATCAAGTGAATTTTGAAATGATTTAAGTTGAAACTTCTGTGGATAAGTTTGTATGATTTCCTTCAATTTATTTAACCAAAAAGCTTCTTCTTGTCATACCTTACCTTAGCCACATTACAACTCTTATAAAGTCCCTTTGATTTATGCATTAATTTCAATTTGTTTAGTGGTGGAGATATGATTCTTGAGCAAGCTTATGGAAATAACTTACTATGTTTTGATTCGAGAGCTTAATAAACCCTAAACACTTTAAGCGTATAAAGTGAAATCCTTGTTAGGGTGTCATGTCTTATTCATTTGATTTTTATGGAATTGAAGAGATGTTATGTTTTAACAATGTGTCCTATGAGTGCTTATTCTCTCAATTGGTATTTTATCCTAACTCTTTAATATGAATTAGCTTTTGGAGATTTTTGGATAACGTGAAAGGAGATGAAAGGTTTTTGTGAAGATGATTAATGCATTAAATTGATGTATGCTTAAGGACAAACATGAGTCCAACGTGGGGGAATCTAATCAGACCTTATATTGATATATTATCCTTTTTTTTGGATTTATTTTGGTTTGTAAATATTAAAATTAATTTTTATTTTATTTTAGGAGATGAAAAGTAGAGATTGCATCAAATTGGCACTTTATTGATGATAATCACAAATTTTGGATGAAGTGAAGAGATTGCTGCAATGGTTAAGGTTGATCACTTGAAAAGTTGGAGTTAACTGCTAAACTTCTTTCTATCCCTATCCTGTAGGAATTTGAATTTGAATTTATTTTAGATAGACATCTTTACAAGTTAAATTTACATTATGATCAGATCAGAAAATCCTATAAAAGGGACATTCCTCACAGTAGAAAGAGGTTCTCTCTTTTTATGTTGTTTGTAATTTTTATTTTTCTTTTATTTTTTTTATAGGAGCAAAAGCCATATATGGCTACACTCAATCATTCTATTTCAAGGGGATTCATATTCTAGTTGTAACCTTATGAGGTTTTATGTTCTTAACTTTTATTCATGTTTTAATTTAAGCATTTCTTATTTTGGAGTTCTCTTATTTCATAAATGATTAATATTGATTATTATATCATTATATATAAGGTCAGTGATCTGTAATTGTCATGAAAGATTGGTATAAGTAGCAAATAGGTTATTTATTAATTTCTATATTTAACTTATGATAAACAAGAAAACTAAGTTGAATAGTTGATGCTATTTTGATTATTTAATTTAGGGTTAGTCTTTTTCACTAAGCTTATTGTTGTTATTTATTTGATATGGAATGCTATCACACCCCGTCAATGGATGATAAGTTTTGGTTTGGATGTTGAGTTAGAACCAATTAATTTAGGAAAAATTGAGAATTATTAAAACTATCATAATATGTTTCAGACTAATTGCTTAAATTATGAAAATATTCTTTTTAAACTAATGATCAATGTTACAATTAGATGAGATCTTTCCCTTGAATCAGAATTTGGTAATCTTGACTTTCTCACTTTTATATTCAGTTGATTTAATTTAATTTCTTATTAATTTTAATTAATCCAAAACCCCTATTTTGTTTTATTACTTGAAATTAAGAAACTAGTGTTTAGCTCTCTAGGGATTCGACCTGGTTCCACGACTATTATAAGAAGTTTAGAGAATCAGAATTATTTTGGGAGCTTCGACAACTTGACAAAAATTTGGTGTATACACCTATATTTGATGTATTTTTCTTGATATTTTCTAATTTTATTGTAAATTTGGTACTTATTTTGCTCTAAGTACATTTATAAGTAATAATTTCCTTCAGGAACCAAAAGTAGAATAATTCGGATGAAAATGCAGCATAAAACAAAGTTTTGAAGGAAAGTAGAGATACACGACCATGTCTATGCCTGTGTACATTTCACAACTGATGCAAATTAGTTAATTTTGGAGATTTCGGAATATAAATTGTCTAGTACACACCTAGTGTATCAAACCGTGTATCTCCTAGAACCCTAAAATTTACCTTAAAAAGATATAAATGGAGGCCAATTAAGGAGAGGAACAAATATTCTAAGGTGATTCCAAATGTGGACAATGTTCAGAAAGGACGATATTGATCCAGAAAGGTGGAGAACGTAAAGAAATCATCAAAAGATCTAATAGGATACAACATCAAACCTGAAACTTGCGAGAACATTCGATGGAAGAAAAAAGGGAGATTTATGGTTATGAACTCTATGTTTTCTATTCGTTTATCTGTCAGTTTCGTTTATCTTTCAGTTTATCTTTGACTTTGTTTTCTATCATATGTAACTAAATGCTTTTTAGTTTCTAGGTGTGGTGAGCCATAGTTGATGCTACAATATTCTTTTATTCTTTTATTTAATGCAATTATTTTGAATGATCTATTTTGATTTAATTATTTGTTTTATATATGTTCTAATAAATCCAAAATATCAGTAAATAATATGATTTCACAATATAGATATTGAGAAATCTTGTGTATGAATAGATCTACCATAATTAAAAGGAATTTATTGCAAACTTAGAGATGGGTTGACATAAATCCTCTAGATTTGGGTCAAACCTAATAATGGAATCCACAAAGTGGTAAAACATTCTTGCAAACTTTAACCTAAACAATTTTTAATAAACCTATGATTAGGTATTAGTAGTTTTGAGAGAGCTATTAATATAAGACAGGAATTTTCACAGTATAATAGTCAAAAAAACAAGTGCATAAAAAAGGTTAATTATTTAAAGGCTTTTGGGGGATTCATAACCTAAACATTAATTCTTGATATTGATTGTTTTCTAAGTAATTTCCTTTATTATTTGCTCATTATTGTTTCCTAATTTATTTTATCTATTTAAGTATTATTTTTAATTAAAAACCAACACTCAATTCACAGAATAGATATTAGGATAACGTTAATTACTAATAATCATTGTCTTCGTGGGATTTAACCCATACTTGCATGTGTTAGCTACAGTTTTGATGTGCATTTGGAGTTAATTCAATATTGACAAACTTAAAATGAGTTAATTAGCATATTACAGTTATCATGCACTAGTGATTTATTGCTATTTTATAGCTCTAATAATGTTTCTATTAATCTCTTGTTCAATTAATTGGAGCAATTTATGCCCCTTTTTGGTTTTTCTTTCAATCCAAGGAAAAGCTCTTTATTCTTTTATATTAGTTCTATCAACAATGCAGAACTCTTAGCCTCTTACAAATGCATTAAAGTCAAGTAACTTTACTTGAAATACTTGCGAGTTCCTATTTCTACAAAGAAGCTAACATACTCGGATTGTTATCCCCTCATAAATAATATTTATAAGAGATTAAACAACTAGTGTAGCAAAGCTTTTCTATATAAAGGAAGGCTCCAGCTTGTCATTTTTGTCTTATATAGCTTGCATACATATTGGATATCTCATCTTGATCTCCCAAAATAGATTGTAAAGACTATTGACATATTGCTAAAGAACTTTCTTTAAAGTAGAAATGAGGATAAATTGAACATTTCCAAGGGGAAATGGTCTAAGGTTTGCTTATCTAAGTAATATGATGGGCTAGGTTTCCCTTCAACTAGACTCATGTCAAAATCTCTTCTTATAATGATGCAAGTAGTTAAACACCTAGAAAATTGATATACTATATAATTGAATGGTGGAGATTTTAATTGATCCAATTGATTTGTTAGATTTATTCCTAAAGTTGTTGCCTTTTTAAATTAAAAGTAATGAAATTGTTTTACTTGAGGGCAAACAAATTCTTAAGTGTTAAGGAATCTAATAATTGCTAATTAAACTATATTTTTAGCATAATTTTTAGATCATTTTTCTTGTTTGCAGAAAATTTTTGTTTGATTTTATACTTCATACAATTTATTTGTTTTTATGTTTTTTAACTCTCTAATAAAGAAGGAATAATTTAAGACAAGTTAAAGATATGTTGGATAAGTTATAGCATGATTTGGAGGAATGTGGGTCAAACATGGACCTATGCTCTTAAGACACCTAAAAAATAAGGACATATGTTTAACTCATGTTTGTCTTTGGTCCATTATGTTTCTTCTAAAAGTCATATAAATAACATAATATGAAGAATTTATGTTCACGGCCTTCATACCTATATCCCTTTATTGCTCAACTTAAGAGTTACTAAGCCAACACAAGGTCAACAAAGGCTTATGGTAGGAACTTATAATGGTAGTGATTTTTAATAAATCAAGGCTTGTTGCAACTGTGAAGAATGTATACTCAATACAAGTCTATATTAGGGAAAATACTTTAAAATGTTTAAGATTTTGTGAGAATAAAAGGCATCTTTTAGGAATTAAATTGAGGGATTATAGATAGTACTTATAAGGAGCCAAATAGAGTGTATTGGGATAAGAAAGGGCTAACTTTAGAGGAAAGAAGGAATTTTCTTCAAGATTCAGCCAACGAACATCACGATTTCAAGAATCTATAAGAATAGGCTCCTTTGTGTTGTGTTCTTTCTTGATTTTTGTTGATTCTCTATTCCTAGTATGAACTAAATTATAATCGACAAAGATGGGAAGAAACCTATAACTATTATTTTGGATTAATTCTTTGACTTAATGTTATATCTAAGTTTTATTGTGAATCATTCAAGATTGTATCTTATGTTGAAATTGAAATACATTGATGTTTTGATCCAATTTTAGCTTTCATATATAGGGATTAAGAAATCATATGTATAAATAAATCATGACATGAATAATAAAAATTTCATGGAATACTAAAAATAAGATCATATAAATCTTCTGGTAAAAGTCAAATCCATCATGGGAATTCATTGAAAAGTAATGCAATTTTTAGGTTTTAATTAAAAAGAAATTTCAATAAATCAATTTAGAGATAGGGGTTTATGTCTTCAGAAAAAAGCTGTAACTTTGAAATTTCTACTGATCCAAGAAACTAGGATAAATCATTGAATCAAAATTAGGCACAAAAGGTTATATGTAATTCTACAAATATATCTCAATTATTTTACAGATGTTCCATTCTTGTTCACTGTTTTGGTTTATTATCTTATATTAGTAAATTTAGTTTCATTGCTATTTTATTTTAATTCAGTCATTCATTTTGCTTCCACCACACTATGGCTAGTAATGAATAATAAGCTACTAATTGTGGACAAACTAGCAAAGTTTTCTGAACCTCACAAATTGGTTTGTTCTTTATAAGGAGGTTGAAGAGAGTAAGAATGTAAGGCCCCAACATATACCCTGAAAGTATTATACCAAATTTAGGGTGTATTAAGAAGTGAGCATAATGTCGCCATTTTGTTTCAACTATGTGCTTAGTGTACCTTGTTATTTTATCTCACGTGGGAGACACCCTCCCAAAGATGTACACTATTTATTTTCCTTAATGATTTTTAAAATTCTCAAAAAAAAAGAAGTGAACATAATGAATTAAGTGCATCTAAGTATAGTAAGAGACATAATGGTTGACAGCGCGTTGCAACGCTAGTCAAGATAATAACTAGACCTACTACTATAACAGTGGCGAGTCTAGGTTGATTCTACAGAGAGTGTGTGTAAAGTTAATGAAATGAAATTAATTGGTGTTTAGGTTTAAGGGGTTTTGGTTTTAGAAATACGAGAATAAAATAAAAACAAAATAGGAAAAAAATTAAAGAAAACATGCAAGGTGATGAAAGTGGTGAATTCGTGAAGGACCCAATTCTTTTGTTTAATCTCGACCTAAACCCTATTTAAGTATATTTCATTGAATTGTTGTTCTTTTACCTCTCTTTGAACTATTGGTCATAGATTAATAAAAAGTTCTATTAATCCCAATTTTTCCTTAGTTCATAGTTAATTAAGAAAAGTTCGTTAATTAACCCTAGCTATCAGATAACCTAGGAGACACTCTCTAGATTTAGTTGGATAACTACCTTTCTAATGAGTAAAACAAATCAATCTAACCAATAATCACACAAGCTCGGATTACTTAACCTAGGTTATGTTATCGCTGATGATTACGAACCATTAACTGCTACAAATGAATCGATAAAACAATGATTACGTATTGTATTTGATTATAGCAATCGGTTCTTACATAAAAAAAAATCAAATAGAGCATTCAATCATTCTTAAACAAGACCCAAGTATTAAACATATGATAACACAATCAATACATAAGAGAGAAAGAAACAATAAATACAAAGAAGAGATGCACCTAGTCGGGTCATCAGCATCGATGTCGCCTTCGAACTAGTGTCAGGATGCTACCCTTCTATAAGTCTCTCTATATATGAGAGCTTCATCACACTCACTTCTATCCTGAAGGCTCCCGAAGCTTTCTCTCCTTTCAGCCAAACACCCTCTATTCTTTCACAAACACTCCCTTGTGCCGTCACTCTTTGTTTCTATTAAAAACCTAGGGTTAAAGTGGTGACGTGTCCCTTTCATGCTTGCGAGTTATCTCCTCACGGGCATAAGAGAGCCTTACAACCATAAGTTACCACTCACGAGCGTGAGCACCTGCATGGGCATGACATAGGTGTCACAAGCTTCTTTCACCATTTTCTTCATTTTCTTGTCTTCTTCTTGTATTATTTTTTCTCTAATCTTCTTCTTACTCCATGAAGAGAAGTGAGTGTGAACCTTTGGAAAATGGCCCAATTATAACGCTTTTGACTCATTTTATCTCCTTTGCTTCTGAATTATGCCTAAAACCACATATGAGTCAAAGTGAATATCGTAAGCAATTTCATGTCATTAATCACTCAATGTTATGGAATAATTATACATTCAATTAAGCATGTATCCATTTCTCCCACACATAGCTTTTGGTCATCTTCATAGACCAAAAACATTCACTCAATTCCTATATTTTCCAAGAAAACATAATTATAAGCAAAGATCATATTTTACTCATGATCAATCAACATTCTTCATCTTCAGAAACGAAACAATCTATTTAAACTTTTTCTTTTTTTCTTTTTCTTTTATTTTCTTTTGCTTTTCCCTTTTCTTTCTTTCTTTTTTTCTCTTATAAAAATTAAAAGAAACTACATCAACATAGGAATTTCAATGATATCACCTAAAATAATATTCCAACATTATAATCGACCCCACAAATATGTACACCCCCGCACTTAGAATTGTGTACATCCACAAACTCAACAAACACCAAATGTTCCACTAGATTTACAGATTAGGTAAGATATTTGGTTAAGTTTAAAAGTGTACAATGTGGTTTATACAAAAAGGAAGGTCTAAAGCTCAAAGGGGTTTATCAAGAGAAAAATCATACAATGGGTAGGCTATTTGGCTAATATAGTTTGGAAAAGCAAAAAATGCCTAATCATATCCATATCAATGCATGTGATAAAAATGTGTTCTCGAATAGAAAATCAAAACAAAATAAGGATGTACATGTCATGAAGGTCACACATTATCAAAAGACAATGAGACTGATATGGATGTGTCAGTCTATTAAGGCTCAAAATTTTACTGGCTTTGTCTACCAATAATCACTACTCTTCTGAGATAGTATGTATCGACTAATCATAATAGTAAAAGTACATGCTAACGTTGCTATAAAATTCTTTAGTCCACACTCTGATCATGACTATATATTCCTAAAAGCAACAAAAAAGAAAGTTTTTATTTTGTTGTTTTATTCTTTCTCTCATTTTAATTGAAAACTTAAAACAAGTAAAAACAAACAAATTCAAAAACACATGCATAAAAAAAAGAAATGCAAAAATTTAAAGAACAATCCTTTAAGTTGCCTCCCAGATAGCGTCTTTGTTTAGGGTCATTAGCTTGACTCCTTCTTCTCCTCACGTGACAAAATTATGGTCATCAGGTATAACTGTTTGCGCTTTCTCCATATGAGGTTGTTCAAGATAGAATCTAAGTTGATGATCATTTACCTCTAGTGTCTTCCTTATCTTCCAATTCTTAAATTCTATTGAGTCCATGCACTTTGGAAAGATCTTGAATGTCTCTTCACCTTTTTCTTCCTCGTTTAGTTCCTCTAACCTACTAGGTAAAGGTAAAGATTCATTCTAAACAACAAAACTCAATATTTACCTCCAAGCTAAAAGATATATTCTTTTTTGCTCCGTGCTCCTTCTCTACTTCTTCTTTGTCACAAGCAATTCCTTGAATGTTACACTCAAGATTCTCAAGCTCCTCTTCACTCTATAAGGCCTCTACGCTAGTCCCTTAGGTATAACTCAAGTTGAGATAGTTATGATTCTTCGTCTTATGATACTAGACAGTCAAGACCTTCCGTTAACTGACGCATCTGGCTTGCAAGTTATGGATTCTAAAACTTGTTTTTTTCCAGAATTACATCTCTTCCTGCTGTAACACAAAGTATTAGCAGCATAAAAATTAACTAATCCCTCCAGAGAAGTACTTAAATTTTGTTGGTTTTCTAAATATGGGCCATTAGACTCTGTACCTTGCAGAAACTGCCTTACTTCCTGCTGGAACTCCTGTACACTCTGGTGAAATTGAATATTATTAGTAGTTATAATATTAAGGAAATCTTCTAGAGATGTACTTAATTCATGATAAGAAGCTTCTAATCAATGTGGAAATTATTGTGCATCCTGCAAGCTATCATGGAAGTAACTTTATTGATTATATGATTAATCCAAAACTAAAGTTAGGATGATCAATCCAACTTTGTTTAAAGCATTGAGAGTAATACTTAAACAAAATATTACTTTCATCCATGTTTTTTAATTTTTTATTTAGCAAACATGAAACCAAAAGTGAATCGATCATGAAATAAATGCAAAGAAACTAATTACCAACAAATATTTACAAAACACTAATTAAAATCACAAACAAGAGCTAAAATATCAAACTTCCTAGCAACAACATCAAAATTGACAGCGCTTCGTAATGTTAGTCAAAATAATAACTAGACCTACTACCGTAATAGTGGCAAGTCTAGGTCGATCTCATAGAGAGTGTGTGTAAAGTTATTGAAATGAAATTAATCAGTGTTTAGCTTTAGGAGGCTTTGGTTTTAGAAATAAGAACATAAAATAAAACTAAATGAAGAAAAACAAATTAAAGAAAACATGCAAAGTGATGAAAGTGGTGAATTCGTAAAGGACTCAGTTCTTTGGTTTACTCTCGACTTAAACGTAATTAAACATATTTCATTGATTTCTTATTTTTTTACCTCTCCTTAAACTATTGGTTATAGATTAACAACAAACTCTGTTAATCCTTGTTTTTCCTTAGTTTATAATTGATTAAGAAGAGCTCGTTAATTGACCCTAACTATCAAAAAACCTAGGAGATGCTCTCTAGATTTAATCAGATAGCCACCTTACTAATGAGAAATAATCACACAAGTTCGGATTATTTAACCTAGGTTATGTTATCCTTAATGATTACAAACCATTAGTCACTACAAATGAATCAGAAAAACAATGATTATGTATTATATTCAATTCTAACAATGGGTACATAAAAATAATCAAATAGAGCATTCAATCATTCTTAAACAAGACCCAGTTATTAAACATAGGATAACATAATCAATACATAAGAGAGAAAGAAACAATAAATACAAAGAAGAGATGTACTTAAACAGGTCGTCGGCATCGATGTCACCTCCTAACCAGCATTAGAATGCCTAACTCACTTGACAATTTTATAGATTGGATCTTATCGAGAGGGTGACATTGCATAGGGTCAATGGTCACATAAAACTTGTTGTTCATTGGAACTCAACTCTTTTTGTGATACCTATAACTCATTTTTTAATGCCAGTAACCTGAAAACAAAAAAAAATCACAATAAGAAAACATACTAAACATGTAATAAGTAATTTTAGCATCAATCTAAATATGTTTGGTTAACAATAACAGTCTTGAAGATCCCTCATGACTAACAGACAATGTTGGTAAAGATTGTTGCTGACTGTCTTTATTCGAGGATGTAATTATTGGTTGTTGAATGATGGGGTCGGATTGAGTTAGTTGTTATATAGGAGGAATTTCTTCGGTCATTACCACCCTCTTTCCCTTGTTTCTACCAGGTGCCATTATATTGAACCTGTGTAAAATGAAATATGAACATAACGTATAATCTTAACTCAAACATCAATTTTCCACATGAATATAAGGAGATCAGTAGTCAAATACTAAACATTCAGTATAACATTCCGTAAAAACGTAAGTGAAACATTTAAAATATGCATCTAGTCATCATAAATTAACATAAGTAAAACATCAACAACATAAGGCAATTATGAACAAAGCATTTCAAATAATACAAACAATTTATTACATTCAATCATCATGATCAAGATTTTGAAAATCATCATCATTAAGTACATTATCGTTGGATTCTTCATCATAATATATTCGAGCAAAGTATCGTCATTGTCATTTAAGTCATTCTAAGTATAGTCTTCTTCTATTTGTAAGATAAGATGGGCTTGGACTTCATCTAGTTGAACTATGTTGAGCTCAACATCTCTCTTATAGAATGATGATATATCCGCATCTTCTACTGGAATGCCTTCGTTATTGAACTCCAATCCAATATCTTGAGAGTCTTCTTCTGCATCCTCATCTAATTGACTAATATCCATTTTTCAAAAATCAAAGACATTCTTTTTTTGAAACTTTTGAGCAACGTTCCAATTGCTACCCAATACAGTACCATTGACGTAGAAAACTTATTTGACTTAACTTGCAAGGACAAAAGGATCATTATCATACCATGTTTTACTAACATTTATGTTAGTAATATGCCTGTTTAGTTTCATGTCAGTTAGATAAAACCATTTGCATTTAAGAAGAATAACCTTCTTATCCTTGATGTAGTGTAACTCTATTATTTTAGAGATGACACCGTAGAAGTCAATGATTTTGTCGTCATGACATCCTTCAACAACAACCCCATTATTTTAACTTCTAGCTTGACTATCTCGAGCTTGTATATGAAATTTCACCCCATTAATAATGCAACCTGTGTATTTCTTCCAATAAATTTGAGGCCCACATGCCAAACTATATATTACTATTGTCACTTCTTGCACGTTACGGTTATGTAACTATATCATCTGTACGATAAATTGAAAATAAATATGAGGATAAGACATATTCTCATATTTTCATAATATGTAATCAATATGAAACTTACTGGATTTCTAAATCATGATTCAAACTTTTGCCTATGTCTTTCTTCAACATTAATATTCCCTTTGTTACGAATTGTGTCTTTGTGATCTCTATTTAAAAAAGACAACTACATTAAGATCTCAGAGTGAATAAAGAAAATTATAATATGATTGTTTGAATGAAAAGGAATATACGTACTCTATATATGTATTGACTTTCTCGCAATTATTCAAAATATACTAATGGGCAATTTTGAATTCGTCTTTAGTTAACTCCATATATTTACCCATATGAAGTGACCTAAATTTTTAGGAGAAAATAGACAACCCACCATCATCATAAAAATCAAAGCTACATTCTGGTCTATTAAATCTTAGCTCCACATCAGTTAAGTACATTGAACAAAAAGTCAAGCGTTCATTTGCTATATAAGCCTCTATAATAGACCCCTCTGGTCGAGCTCTATTATGTACATAATGCTTAAGAGAGTATAAAAACCTAAACATAAATAGTTATAAACTTAGGAATTGTTACTAACAAATAACATAGGAAAAACTTGTTGAATTTAATATGAATTACCATTTAATTGGAATCATTCACCGAAATTGAACCGATCCACAAATTTTTGCTTCATATGGTAAGTGAATTCCTAAATGAACCACAACATCAAAAAATGATGGCGGGAATAATAGTTCAAGCTTACATAGAACCAATGTTATGTCTTTTTCCATTTTATGAAGCTCTTTAACTTTAAGTGTCTTGCAATATAATTGCTTAAAAAACTCTCCCAATTGATCCAAAGTAACGAAAAAATCCTTCGATAAACACCCACGTATTCCAACAGGAAGTAATCGTTTCAAAAGTACATACAATTATGACTTTTCAACCTTGACACTTTTCCCTCTTTAACATCACAACGGTCTATATTTGATGTATACCTACCAAGAAATTTGACTGATTGGAGGAACTGACAGAATGATTGTTTCTCACTTTTTGACATGTTGTAACAAGCAGGGAAAATAAGCCATCATCTCTTCCTTTCAAATGCAAATCCTTTCTAATATTCTTGTCTTCCAAGTCTCTAGCCTTAATTTTGTCTTTGGATTTCCCATCAATTCCTATGACAGTCCCTAAAATGAAATCACAAAAAAAAATTTCTCAATATGCATGACATCAAGATTGCACCTAAATAGTAATTCCTTTCGATTTTTTAAAGTTGAAAAATATGCTTTTTTAGTCCAATTCAGTTTGAGAACATTTCTTTTATGCTTTCTATTACTTGGGTGTTTTCCAGGTGTAATGTCACCCAAATGTGATATATGATAAACAATATCATTACTAGATAACTGCATCGGAGCTTTACCTAACTCTACTATACCAGTAAACTGTTAACTTCTTCGCTATCTATGCTCATGTTCTAAGTAATGATGATGACCAGTATAAAATATTTTACTTCGTATCCTTTTTGAATATGTTTGATGGTTACACATAGGACAAGCAATATACCCATTAGTGCTCCACCCAGACAAATTCCTATAAGTTGAAAAATCATTTATAGTCCACGAAACAACATCATGCATTATAAATGTTTTTCCTTCAATAACATTAAAGTTTTGTAATACAAATTCCCATATATCATTTAAGTCATCAATTAATGGTTGCATATATACATAGATGTCCTTACTAGGAGTAGTAAGTCATGGAATAAGCAAATACAAAAACATAAAAGGCTCTTTCATATACTTTCATGGAGGTAAATTGTATGGGACTAGAATCACTGGTCACATGCTATATGAATTACTCATATTATCGAAATGATTAAATCCATATGAGGCTAATCTAAATCGAACATTATGACAATCTTGTCCAAATCGTGGAAACTTTGTATCAAGCTCTTTCCATGCCACTAAGTCTACTGGATGATGTATAATGTTATCATCAATGTATTTCTCTTTATGCCACCTCATATCTATGGCTGTTTTTGTTGACATAAAAAGTCTTTATAATCGTGGTTTAATAGGAAAGTAACAAATGATTTTATTCAATATCTTTATCCCTCTCCCATCATCCACCTGTCACCTTAATGTACCACAAATAGGACACTCCTGAGGATCTTTATTTTCCTTCCTAAAAAGAACACTTTCATACTTACAAGCATGAATTGAAATATATCCAAATCTAAGGTTCTTTAACAGGTTCTTCAGATCATAGTAAGATTTCGGCAACTTGTGTCCAATAGGTAATGCATCGTTCAGTAAGTCAATTAACATGTCAAAGGACTTCTTACTCCATTTATTATAAACCTTCAAACACAACAACTTCATAAAAAATTATAGTTGTGAGAAATTAGAGCACCTTTGATACAATTATTCTTGAGCAACTTTCAATAACTTCCCAAAATTATCTTCTGTAATACTACCAATTATGGTAGGCATTCCTATTTCATTCATAGCCTCTATATAATTTTGACAATCTTTTAACATCTCGTCAATTCCATCATCACCATTATCATTCACATCATAAGCATCAACATCATTATTGTAACTGTCAACATAAAATATGCCACCACTTATACTACAACTTGCTTCCTTACATTCACCACGATAAAGTCATAGAGGATAGAGTTTTTCTATGTCTCGGATCAACAAGTGATTATATACCACATCTTGACTTTGGAAATCAACATTTAGGCAATCGATGTATGGATAACGAATACAACATTCATCACCCATTTGATCTTTTACAAATTGTATGAAACTCTTAACTTCTTCTACGTATTCAGTTGAACAATTTCGATGACACATCCAACTATTATCCATTTAGTGATACAATAAAAGAAGATAACTGAGTTATTACATGTATTCATAACTTCTGTGACTACTAGCAGTTGGTAAATGCTGGACTTCAGGCTGAGAAACTGGAGAATATCAAGTATGAAGTGAATAAGAAGAGGAAGAACTGGAGTAATCTTCCAAGAAGGGAATGAGTGCTCCAATGCCTGAGAGGAGTATAAGGAGTTTCCACACTCAGAGTGAGGTGGGGAGTAGCACCTCTACTGAGAACAAGAAATCAAGGGTAGCTTCAGCGCAAACCTCAATTGTGGGAGGAAATAGCAGGGTAGAGAGGAGCAGGTACACGAACCCTCAATGTGAGCATTGTGGGAAGTTTCACAAAAGAGAATGCTTCAAGTTACTTGGAGCATGTTTTTGATGCGGGGAGAAGGGACACATGATTAGGAAATGTACCCAGATGACAAGGCAAAAGGGGTCGCAGTTGCAAGCCCCAAAGAGAGCAGAAATAGTGGGAACCAGACCAGTTATTGAGATGGGCAGTTCTGGGGCTGCAAGGAAGGTTATCCCTCCAGGAAGGCCAAGGGGTTAGGCACAGGCCAAGGTATTTGCCATGACAAGAGAGGAAGCCGCAGCCGAGCCTGAAGTTGTCACAGGTATGGCTTAATTTTTTAATTCTGAACTATATGTCTTGATTGATTCTAGTACCACGCATTCATTTGTTTCTACAAACATAACATTATGTGGTGTGAATTTAGTTCCATTGGAAGATCCATTGATTGTTGGCACCCCTTTAGGGAGGAGGGTGATAATAAGTCAAGTGTATAGAGATTGTGAATTGGATATTAAGGGTTCTAGATTGGTAGTAGACTTATTGCTGCTAGAGCTAAAGGGTCTAGATGTTATACTGGGTATGGATGCCATGGAGAAATATTGTGCAAAGTTAAATTGTAGTCTCAAAGAGGTAGAGTTTGACTTTGGCCATAGAGAGAAGGTGACTTTTAGAGGAGATAGAAGAATGTCCTTACCTAGAATGATTTCAGCTTTATTAGCTGACAGGATGATGAAAAAAGGGTGTGAAGCCTTCTTGGCACATGTCGTGGATACTGATGTGAATGAAAGGAAGTTAGAAGATTTTTCGACTGTGAGGGAGTTTCCCGATGTGTTTCCAAAAGACTTACCTGGTTTGTCATCGGTGAGGGAAATTGAGTTTGCCATCGATTTGATTCCTGTACCGTATCCATTTCTATACCACCGTATAGAATGGCTCTAGCTGAATTGAAAGAACTCAAGGAACAGTTGCAAGAGCTGTTAGAGCAGGGTACATAAGGCCAAGTTCGTTGCCATGGGGAGTCCCTGTTCTATTTGTAAGAAGAAGGATGGGACATGGTATATGTGTATTGATTATCGGAGACTCAACAAGGTGAACATTAAGAACAAGTATCCTCTGCCACGAGTCGATGATCTGTTTGACCAGTTGCAAGGAGCAAAGTTCTTCTCCAAAATTGATCTCAAGACAGGCTATCATTAGCTCAGAATTAGAGAGTCTGATGTGAACAAGATAGCTTTTAGGACCGATTATGGGCATTATGAATTCCTAATCATGCCATTTGGATTGACTAAAGCTCTGGCTGCATTCATGGATCTTATGAATAGGGTCTTCAAAGAGTATCTGGATCAGTTTGTCATAGTGTTTATCAATGACATTCTGGTTTATTCCAAGAATGAAGAGGAACGTGAAAAACATCTCTAGATAGTGTTGCAAACATTGAGGGATGAAGTAAATCACATATTAATATAGAAATTACATACAATATATGATATACACAAGAAGGGGGTTGAATTATTTATTCTTTTCGCGGTACAAAATCTTTAATATTTTTGATAAGAACTTCTCTAACTTGTTAAAAGACTATCTCAAAATTGTTATCTAGTTAAATCGCAAATAACTTCTATATACTTATTTAAGAACAAAATAGAATAAGTTGAGGGATAGAAGATAGACACTGCGATTTTATACTGGTTCACCCCAAACCGTGGGCTACTTCCAGTCCTCAGTTTTCGTCTGAGTATTCACTATACTTTAACAAATTACAAGTATTCTTTCTTTCTTCTCGAGTCTCTTCAGGTCTCTTACACTAAGTATTCTTTCAGCTATCTTAGACTCTCCAGGCTCTCAGCCTTTTCTTTCTCTCACTAGAAAGATATCGTGAGCTATTCTTACAGTAGTTTAGCTCTACAGTATCGCACTACAAAATTTTTTCTTTTCTAAGTATACACTTGAACGCTCAAAAGTTATAGGATCAAAGGTTTCTCGAAAAGTTGTAAAGTTGCAAAAAGATATTCAATCTTCGACTGTGACTCGTATTTATAGTCTAAGTCTCCAACTGCTTCTTTCAATCTTGATAACCGCTTCTTGATTCTTTATAACCACTATTTAGTTGAGTTCTGTAACCAACTCCAACTAACTAACTGCTCGTCGTACTAGCGTATCTTCTGCTTTGTATCGTCTGTTTTTTCTTCTGTGTCTTTACTTCTTCTGTGCTTCTATTTCTTCTGTGCTTTTCTTCTGTGTCTTGCTTCTTCTGTGTTCTACTTCTTCTGTGCTTCTACTTCTTCTGTATCTTACTTCTGTGTCTCACTTCTTTTGTGTTCTACTTCTTCTGTGTTTTTCTTCTGTGCTTTGTTTCTTCTGTGTTTCGCTTCTTTTGTGTTTTGTTTCTTTTGTACTTTTACTTCTTCTGTATGTTTGTGCTTCTTCTGTGCTTTTCTTCTGTGTTTTGTTTCTTATGTGTTTTGTTTCTTCTGTACTTTTACTTCTTCTGTATGTTTGTGTTTCTTCTGTATCTTACTTCTTTTGTGTTTCTACATTTTCTGTAATTTGCACTTCTTCTGTATTCTTCTACTTCTTCTGTCTTCTACTTCTTCTGTATTTTTCTTCTGCGTATCGCTTCTTCTGTGTTTTGTTTCTTTTGTATCTTACTTCTTCTGTATGTTTGTGCTTCTTATGTGTTTTTCTTGTGCACACTTAATACACTCATCAAACTAGTTCAGTTATTTCTAACATTATTATTATTTGATTGTCATCAAAATTAATTATCGTAAAGTCCTCCTGACTTAACATTCTCCCCCTTTTTGATGATAACAAATAATCATAATTTAGAAAGATAAAAGTGAATGAACTATTTTTATTCAGATAATGAGTAAGAATTGAAATACACATATACTATCTTCTTTTCTTTTTGTGTATCTGTTCTTCTCTTCTTTCTTCTGCTTCTTCTTCTGCTCTTCTCCCCTTATTCTTTTCTTCTTTCTTCTTCCTTCTACTTTTCTCCCCCTATCTTCTGTTCTTCTCCCCCTATTTGTTATTAATCAAAAAGGTTTTCTCAAATGCTGTATGATCTCAAAAAACATTCGTTGCATGTCAGTTCTGATCATCTTGAGTTCTTCTTCTACTGTCACTCGAAGATAAGCTACTTCCTCATGTAGATCACCAACAGAGTCACCCAAATCATCAACCTTAGTATGAATCTCTTCCATCTCCTTCACTAAGGCTTCCTGACTCCACTTCTGAGAGTGAATAACTTCTTCCATAGCAATTATTGGAACTTGTTGAGGTTCACTTGATGGATAGAAGTTTGTTTCAACATGTGTTTCTGAAGGCAAAACATCTAATTTAATGATTTTCAAAGCAGGAGGTTTGAACACTTGTTTTCCTTTAGGGAGATCAAGATCATCAGGTTTTGGTAGTCTTGGTATTGGTTTGCCAAGAAGGTGAAGGACATATTTAATTGAAGGTATAGAACTCAAAGGTCTAAGGTGGATAATTAGGTTCACAAGAGTTTTTAAGCTAAAACTGATACCTCCGACCATAATAGTTATGAAACGTCCTTTAGTCACCCTTCCAACTACCTGAGAAGTTGCGTCTGTGGAGAAGCATCCACAGTGACTTCCTGATGCTTTCAAAATGTGGTGTAAAACATAGACGTCTCTTGGTTGCTCTGTATTGCATGCTCCATCTATGCTTCTCACAGCTTCTTGTCTTTGATCATCTGTAAGATCACCTGTTTTTCCTTCAGGGTACATCTTTTGTTTCCCTTTTCCTACATTACGTACAATGTTTAAGGCTCTAGGTTGCATATCAAGTACAATCTTGATCAATGCTCTACCTGTAGCTGGGTAGATGGTATATCGATCCTTTGTCATCTTCAACGGATATGGTTCTGATTTTTCATCTCTCAGAATCCCATATAATCTTCTCTC
>JAOTAY010046200.1:0-20885 GCA_025629805.1 Erythroxylum baracoense
GCCACCATGGCCATATCCATCCAATGGAATCGATTTTACACACTTAGAAGCTTATATGTCAGAAATCTCCAAGATTTTGCATACCAATAAACTTTAAGTTCATTTAAGGGCATATAACATTATATATCATTGGAATATATACCGAAAGGATTCTAATACATTTTTGAACTCATATGTAACAATGTATATATCAATATACAGTAGTATCGCCAAGTATAGACCAATAAAAAAGGGCTCAGAAAATTCGGCGTTACAATATGGATGAAAAGAAGGTGCGGGACGGGGATAAAGAAACTGAGCAACGAATTTCAGAGCACCCTTTCCAATGTACGCTGAGGAGGAAGGTACTCATTTTTGTTCCCTTTGTTCTAGACAAATTGTAGTTCCTAAGTATTTTGACTTTGACACACTAGATAGGCTAGAATTGTGTGAGCGGGTAGAAAACCTAGCTGAGAGGATCTAGTGGGTTCAATTTATTCGATTTCAATTCCCTGTTTATGAGGAGCTTACACTGGAATTTTTTACTTCCCTAACCTATGATCCTAGGAATCCAAAAGAATTATGGATTAGATTGGGGTGACAAGCCTATGAATTAAATGTTGAAATCATGTGTGAGATGTGTGGATTTCCCAAATCCCCCATTATTGGTCAACATGATGACTTATGTCCTTCTTAATACTGGAATGAGCTTACTAGAACTAAGCATTTTCATATCAAAAATGCTCATAATAATATTATAAGGTCTCATGAACACTTGCTACTGCAGAAGTTAATGTGTCAGCTGGTCTTTGACAACATCAAAACCAACAAGTGTTCTATTAAGGAACTTTTTATACCGTGGTGCATAGACCACAGTATTCCAGTATACACGTCCACCCATGTACTTAATGCCATTGCTACAACTCCACGCAAGAGGAGCAACAATCTAGGAATGGGGTATATAGTGTCAGCTATCGCAGAACATTTTGGTGTGGAATGGAGGGGATTAACTGTTCACCTCCCAGAATTCCTAAACCACCATCATTTATGATGGGCTGAAATCCTTAAGTCCCATTATTTAAGCACTTTAGCCAAAAGGCACATGTTTGGATCAGGGAAAGTCAGGTGAGTTCAAGCTCAGTGCCACCTTGACAGGCATAAGAGGAATCCACTAGTGAAGAATCCGAGGAAGAAGAACAAGGGGGGAAGAAGGTTTTGGATGCAATCACTGAGACTAACAAGACACTTACGGAAATGGTGAGCACATAACGATGCCAGAGTCGGGATATCTGACCAATCCATCGTATTTCAAGTCTTAGGGCATTCAATTGCCACCTTCGACACCATTACCACCTCCATCTCCTTAGGATTTATACCTAACCCAAATTTTCTTTTCCAAATTAGCCTTCAGTTATATTTTGTTTTTGTGTTTATTTTCATTTGATTTATGTCATTTTAATTTCTGTTTTGTCTTTACTTATCTTATGTGATGTGTGTTTCCTTCTCATATTGAGGACAATGTGTTATTTATGTATGGGGAGGGGTTTCGTGTTTTTGCTTTTGAATGTGATTTTGCATATTGTATGATAATTATTAGGTTACATTGTGTGAATTGTTTGAATGTGTCAATACTTAGATGAGTGAAATTTATTTGATTTTGAACATAGTCTATTAGGTTGTAAATGATCATTAGCTCGTAAAATTAGTGAATTAGGGTTCTTTGGTTAAATATACAGCTTAATTAGGACTTAGAGTAAATTTAGCACTCTCTAGGTTGTCAAATTCATTCATAATTTGAAGCCCTTTAACTTAAGTAACTTAACTAGTTTTTTTCATGAAAACGAATAGCTAAAAACAACAAGGTAGGTGAAAAAATTGTTGTATATTTTGTTAATAAATCACTATTTCGTTGACCTTTGGGTTATGAATAGAGCTAATAGCCAATTGAAAATATGATAATAACTTAGTAATTGGATTTACATATATCACAAATGTGTGCCTTCGCATCACAAGGCTATAATTACGTTTCAACCAAGCTATTAATAAATGACTTAGTCGAGTAATCGGATCGACATTCGTCACCAATGTTTGCCTCTAAGTAAAAGAATAAGTTCGTGTTTTTTTTGAAAAAAGCATTCTTAATAAAAACCTACCGGACTTGTAATAAGCTTGAATTTTCATGAAAATGTACTTAAGAATAGTTACAGAGTCTGAAGGACCAAAGACTTATTAATGTGTGTGCACAATTGAAAGGGTAATTGAATTAACACTTAGATCCCGATTAACTTGTATATTTAGTTCAAAGCCCTTAGATATAGATTTTTCAGGTTAATGATTAGATATAACTTGTCAGACTGTGTTCAACATAAATGTATTTCATGAAGTTGCAGCCATCATCTCAATTTTTGCATTGTGTGCTTCATGTTTGATGTGTTTGTTATGTTTGTTGTTTCGTTTTCTTGAGGACAAGCAAACATTTAAGTGTGGGGATATCGATAGTTGTCATTTGCACTGTATTTTAAGGTCTAATTTATTATGAATTTAGTATGAATTTGAGTGTTGAGTGTGTATTTATGGTTTAATTGTGTTAGCTTATGTGTTTAATTGTTTTTATGGGTTAACATGAGTCTTTGAGCTTAATTGTTATATTTTTGAGGTACCTTGATGTGTTTATTAGTGTTTTAGGGTAAAAAACAAAGAACAGAGAAGTTGTAAAAAGTTTCAGGCTAAAAACATAGGCCTTGATCATGACAGACAGGGACTAGCCAATGCAGTCAAGCCATGATCGTGCATTTTAGGCACGTTCGTGATAGAGAGATTGGATCCAGGCCACAATCGTGCACTCTGGGCCATAATTGTGACAGAACGGTTTAGACGTTGGACATGATATTGGTAGGTAGGGCCACGATTGTGGCTTGTGTCGAGCTAAACCAAAATTTTTGGTTCGTTTTGACCTTAACTTTAACCTAAAGCGTCCAAAGTATAAATACATCATTATGAGATAGATGCAGCAGTCTTGGAGAGTCTTAAAAGAGAGCATTCATGTCAGCCACATTTCAAAAAAAAAACCTAGAGTTATCGAGAGATTGAGGAAGGAGACAAAGGAGGAGAAACACGAAGAAGAAGCTTGACGCGACGTATTTCCTGAAACAGATGGTTTCCAGCTATTGCTGCCTCCACAATTCCATTCCCGACGTATTTTCCAGTTATTTCAATTTTATTCATGTATAAAATTGAAATAGGTGTTGAGAATAGGTTGTGTTGAATTTTAAGTTTTTGTTTATACTCACCTTTGGGATTTTTATTTTTGAGATTAATAAAGTTTAATTGATTGTGTTTTTGTTGATTTAATTGTGATTTAATTTTTCTCTTAATAACTTAGCAATAGACTGAGAGGGTGAGTTGAGTGAAAATAATCAAATTAGGATACGAAGAGTTAGGTGATTGGATAGGTAAAGAATTAAATCAAACCATTAGAGTGTAACGAGAGATCGAGCATAAGTTCCCGGTAGGTTATTAGACAATTTAAAACTAATTTAGGTTTTGGGTCAATTGTGAATCGAGAGATCACAATTCCATAATTTAAATTAGGGATTATCAATTAGGGATAAGAATTATAACTCGAGAGAGAGTAATTCACCTTAGGACCGTCTAGACCTATTAATTCGATAATTGCACAACTGATTAGGTTTACGTTAATTTCAAATTAAAACTCCCTTTCTCTCACTTGATAGTTTCTAGGTTGGTTTTGGGATTGGTTTGTGTGACTTGTTATCTTGTTTTGATTTTTGTAATTCAATTCTTGAAATTAATTATTTGTTTGGTTTATTTTCTACATTAGTTATTTATTTTGAATTATTGTCGTTAGTACAACCTTAGATTTTAGGACTAGACTTCCCTCCTCATGGGATCGATACCTTAGGTACTACGGGAATTACCCGTGGACTTGCGGAATTTACCTAGGTTAATAAATATTAAAACTTAGCATGTGTAGCCTTGCGATCAGTGTGGCAAGTGACACATATGTCACTTTCTTATGGTCTCTCCTTAGTCTTTGATTTAACTAGTCAATTTGTCTATAATTTCCAATCCAAATTTCTCCTAATTTTTGATGACACTTGTTATTAAATCTTAACTTCTTTTATCAATTATTTCTACTACCATTTGACACTTAATTCTACTACCATTTATCATCTGTCTTGCCATTTGACATTTTTCCTAGTCCATAAATGCCCAAAATCTCAGAAGATTCTCAAATTTCACCAAAAATTCTAAATCAATAACTTAATTCACCAGATCAATTTTCAAGACATATATTCACTATTCACATCATAATCACGTTAATAAAAATCATTTATAACCAGAAAATGTCAAATGAGTGTATGAACTATCATTGTAATGTGTGCAATTTTCAACAATCATATGTATGTGCACACTAATATTATGCATGAATATGAAATGTAATTTTTTTCTCTCATTGATATTTCTCATTCACAGAAATCAAGGGTCCTATACCTTTAGTATGGAAATTGGATGTTATAATTCTCCCCCTTAATAAATTTTGTCATCGAAATTCTTATCTGATTGATCAAAAAGGCAAGGTATTGTTTCCTCAAATGCTCCTCCGTTTTCCATTTAACTTCATCACTCGAATAATTTCTTCCAATTGGCTATAGTCAATGGAATCACTCGGTCTTTCAATTACTTATTTAGACATCCTTCTCTCCTAACTAATTCCTCAATATGTCTCATATTACTCGCAAATTTCACTTCCTGTGCCGACAATACATTTATCTAATCATACCGATATCTCCTAAACAGATTCATATAACACAGTATGGATTTGATATTTCTTTATTGGTAAGACTATTGTAAGTCAATGGTCCCATGCTCTTAATAACTTCATATGGAACAATACAATTTGGGCTTAACTACTCTTTTTTTAACTAACTTTAGCACATCTTGCTAAGGTGGTACTTTCAGAAACACTTTATCTATCTCTCTATATTCCATATCTTTGGTGTTGATCCACCTAACTCGTTTATCTTTCTTGAATCACTTAATTTCTAATATAGTTTAATTTCACTTATCAATAACATCTCGAATCAATTCTAGCCTTCAACCATTTTTAGGCCCTCTCCGTCTTAATATAAGGGTGGACGACTCATTCTGTCATATAACGCCTATACGGTGTCCTAATGATACCACTGTGATAATGATTTTCATAATCGAATTCAATCAAAATTGTATATTGATCTCATATTCCTAGGAACTCCAAAATATAAGCTCTAAGTATATCTCCAACATTTAAGACTGTTGGTAATTCAAACATTCAGTCACTTGATTCTATATCCTTAGTCGCTAAATGCTGTTTCGGCGTATCCCTAATAGGATGTATAACATAGGTTATTATTTGTGCTTTCTCTAATAATTTCTTTGCTCAATCATCTTTGTTTGGTACTCATACTTTTTAATATAATCACAAAATATCAAATTCATCTCAAAATTCAAATTCATTTCCAATTCGTTAATAAGAATCACAAATTTTAAATCCACTTACGGCTTTCCTAATCCTTTCATATAAAACTAATCTTAAATTCAATATAGCTAATATTACTTCATTTGGCCCTAAATTCAACTCGACATTCTATGCTCTTTATTGCACTTAATTTGGTAACCTCAATATCTAAATTTTGCTACACACTGCTATTGAATTTTCTATTCAATGCATCGAATTATACACTAGCTTTATTAGGAAATACTTATTTGTGCATCATAATCTTCAAGTAATTCAATCCATTGTCTCAGTCTCGTATTCAATTCTTTCAAACTCAATAATTACCTCCAACTTTAATAAGATATATATTTACATATAGATCCAAAATGTTTCACTGTACATATAACGTCTCCAAGCTCTCAAAGTAATTACTGTTGTAGCAAATTCTAAATCATGTATCAAATAATCAACTCATGAGACTCTAATTGTCTCCATGTATGCAAAATCACTTTATTATGCTGCAACATATTGCATCTTAATCTCTGGAGCAAAACATCATTATATACTACATAATCTCCAAATCCAAATGATATAATTAACATCGGTGTTATAATTCCTCAAAATTCTTTCTACATTCATCAGTCCATATGATTGACACATTTTTCCTTAGAAATTTTGTCAAAGGGCTAAGATCAGTAAAAACCATTCGATAACCTCTGGTAGTATCCAATATACAACTCGTTCTAGAAAACTCTAGATCTTATATATATTCCTTGGAGTTTTTCACTTCATCAATGCCTTCATTTTCATTTTTGAGTCTACCTATATGCCTTGTCCATATACTATATAACTCAAAATGTCATCTATGATTATGGTCACCAAATTATCCAAGTAAGGTTGAGATACTTTATTCATTAAAGCCATGTATACTGTTTAGCACCCTACTCCCATCCGAAGTGTACACGTATACCCTTCGGATAAACGTCCACATGCCCGATAGAAATAGTATGCTAACTATCTCACTGGCAAGAAATAGGCAGACTTAGTCAATCGATCCACTACGACCTATATAACATCATTTTGCTTCGGAGTCTTAAGCAATCCTATAATGAAATACATTATGATTCATTCCCATTTCCACTCTGGAATAGGTAACGAATGAAGCTTCCTAACTGGAGCCTGATGTTCAGCCTTAATCTGCTGACAAGTTAAACACTTAGCTACATAACCTACTACTTATTTCTTCATCCCTGGCCACTAGAAGTGTTGCTTAAGTGTATTATACATCTTGGTAGTACTAGGATGCATAGCATAAACTACTACATGCGCTTCCTCTAGGATTTCCTTTCTTAACTCATCTACATTAGGCACACACAACCTCTACTTTAACTACAATGTTTCATCTCTAAATTCAAATTCAAAATCTAGATTCATCTTAATTTTCTTATTAGTTTCGCCATTTTAAGATCTTTACTCTAAGCTCTTCTAATTCTATCATACAACATCGGTCTCAACTTTAGTGTAGCTATCATTGCTTCATTTTGCTCTAAATTTAACTCCACATTTAAAGCTCTCAATTGAATTAAGGTCAGTAATCTCGATAACTGAATATAAGCTACACTATTATTCGAATTCCTACTCAATGTGTCTGCCACTATATTAGCTTTCCTGAGATGATACTTAATCGTACAATCATAATCCTTTAATAGCTCGATCCATCTTCTCTATCTCATGTTCAACTCCTCCTGACTCAACAGGTAACTCAAGCTCTTATGATCAGTGTATATCTGAAATGTCTCTCCATACAAGTAATGTCTCCATATCTTTAAAGTAAAGACTACTACTGCAAGCTCTAAATCATGTACTAGATAGTTCATCTCGTGAGACCTTAATTGTCTCTATGCATAGGATATCACCTTGCCATACTGCATCAATACACACCCCAATCCTTGATGCGAAGCATTACTGTATACTATGTAACCACCAGTTCCTAATGGAATAGTCAACACCAGCGCTATAGTCAACTGATGTTTCAATTCCTCAAAACTTCTCTGACACTCATCATTCTATCTAAAGACCACATTCTTCCTTAGAAGTTTAGTTAGAGGGGCTGAGATCAAAGAAAACCGCTTGATAAACCTCCAGCAATATCCAACCAATCCTAAAAAACTCTAGATTTTAGACACATTCTTCGGAGCCCCCATTTCATTACTACCTCTATCTTCTTTGGATTCACTTGAATACCTTGCCCATTTACTACATGACCTAGAAACATTACTTGATCCAACCAAAACTCACATTTACTGAATTTAGTATATAGTTGTTTCTCCCTCATAATCTGTAATATCACTCTCAAGTGTTTAACATGCTCTTCTCTGCTCTTTGAATACACCAAAATGTCATTTATAAACACTATCACAAAGTGACCTAGGTAGGACTAAAATACCTTATTCATTAATTCCATAAATGAAATTGGTGCATTAGTCACCCAATCTGTATTACTAAAAACTTATAAAGTCCATATTTGCTCCCGAAAGCACTCTTTGGTACATCGGCCTCTGTTATTTTCAGCTGATAGTACCCAGATCTCAGATCTAACTTAGTGAACACCTGAGCTCACTGCAACTAATCAAACAAATCATCGATTATAGGCAACAGGTACTTGTTCTTCACTGAGGCCCTATTCAGTTGCCTATTATCGTATACACAGTCTTAACGTTCTATCCTTCTTCTTTATAAATAAGATTGGAGTTCCCTAAGGTGAAACACTGGGTCTAATAAATCCCTTATCCAGCAACTCTTGTAATTGAGTCTTTAACTCCTTTAGTTCCACAGGTACCATCCTATATGGGGGGATAGATATAGGAGTAGCACCTAGAACTAGATCAATTATGAACTCTGTTTCTAGGTTTGGAGGTAAGCCGGGTAACTCTATAGGAAACACATCTAGGAATTCCCTAACCACAGGAATGCCTTACATATCTTGCTCGATTCGGTTATCAATAACCAAATAAGCCTGACATCCTCTTTGCATTAACCTCAAGGCACTCACAAATGAAATCAGCCTGGCTGGAACTACTTGGCTAATACCTCTGATCACAACTCTTGGCTGATTAGGAGATTCAAATATTACCTCCTTAGGATAATAATTCATAATGGCCCTATAAGCAGTGAGTCAATCTATGCCTAGGATAACATGTATTTCCTTTAGTGGTAACACAATCAAGTCTGTCTCTAACTCTGCCTGATCAATTTGAATTAAACACCTCTTACAGACTTCCCCTATCATGGTTGTAATACCTATCGGTGTTCTCACCTCTAATCCATATCTTAATAACTCTCTATTACAATGCAATGTAGATTCCATATGCAGTGTAATAAAAGAATACGTACATGTAGGATCTAGTAATGCATAAGCCTTAAATGTAGATATGAGTAACACACCTGTAACGACATCAGGAGACTCTTGAGCCTCTTATCTCGTCATGGTATAGACTCGGGCTTGAGACTGCAGTTAATTGCTCCGCACCTCAGTCCTAACAGTAGGGCTCCCAGAACTCATTCTACCTCTGCCATAGTCTCTTTGCCCAGACTCGCTAGATCGGCTCTGCTAAACCGTTGTTTCTGTTGTCTCACATCCTCTCCTACTAGAGTCCCTGGCTTAATAATCAAATGAGTCACATCGAAGGTAGGCTCCTATCAACTTCTAGCATTCACCACTGTGCTTTTTCCCATAATGTACACAATTCGACAATTGGCTCTATACTATACCTCTGCTATTACTAGACTGAACAAAACTACCCTTCTGTCTAAACCCTGACTGTCTTGATCCAGTCGGTGGTCTGAAAGCTCGGTTTTGACGGTTGTTGAACCTTCTTCTAGAACCACCTTGAGATTCACTAGGCCTCTTCTGTCTAGACTCTAATCCATTTTCTACCTTACTATCCTTGAACAACTGCTCAATGCGGATCGAGGTAGCTCGTAGTTTTGTAAAATTTCCCAGGTTAGAAATAGCTAACCTCATCTGAATTTCCATATTCAGACGTCTTTAAATCTCCTCCACTTGTGTTCCTCAGTAGGAATCAAGGTAGTAGCATATCCCATCAGCTCATTGAACTTATCCTCATACTCTACGATAGACAATCTGCCTTGCTTCAGATCCAGAAATTCCTCATCTTTCTGTCTGCGTAGATTTTGGGCATGTAATTTTCCTTGAAGACCCTTAGGAAGTCTTCCCATTATAGATTATAGGGCCTGATGGTACTGCCTAGAACAGTTTTCTACCATTGATAAGATGGGCCTTGCAGTAAAGACATAGCATAGTCGAACCTCTCGTCTGACTCACAATCCATTTGGTCAAAAACTCTCTTTGTTCTCTCTAGCTATCCCTCAGCCTCTGTAGGGTCTGTACTTCAGTAAAAGTCTACAGCCCTTGCTTTCGCAATTTATCGTACCCCCTTTCCCTTCTCTCAGAAGTTCTTAGAGGCATTCCCTCAAGTTGAGACATCGAAGACTCTCTATTGGCTCTATTTGATCTTAGGTCAGCTAATTGTTCCATTTGATCACCTATAGCGGATGACCTATAAAAGACAATAACTTTGATTACCATCCGTAATTCTCAAATTATTTATGCCTAACATTCCTAAATATCCCTATGGATGCTAACCATGTTCTGATACCACCAACTGTAGCACACCACTCCCATCCGACACGTACACGTACACCCTTCGAATGGCATGCTAACTATCTCACTTTCAGTATATCTCATGGCATCATAATTAAAATCACAATTAACATAATGTCTAAATCCAAAATCTCTACATTTCATTTCACAAACCATTATTTACAATGTAACATAATATCCATCACTCGTGTTTATACAATATCAGCTTATCAGTGTCACAACTCTGTTTACAAAATATGCTACATATATGAGGATTTAACAAAAACTAAGACTAAACCTTCAGTCCCAGCTGACCGACCTTTGAGCCATGTTCTTTTATCCAAAACTTGTATTTCTAAGCAGTCTTAGGAGCTAAGTCGTCGCTCTCATGAACCTGAAAATGTCAGCGTTGCAATTTGATTGAGTTTCACAAACTCAGTTGAGTAACCATCCTCGATGGTTCATTCTTTCATGCAACACGCAATTTATGTCATCATATAATTCACATCATCTAAATTTTCATCATATAATATCACAAAACACTTTGTACATAATTGTCCCATTTTAAAAATCCATACATTTCATCATTTCATTACAATCATGCAAGACATATTAATCGATAAGCATTCACCCATTTCATACAATACAAGTTCTCAAACATTGCAATTGCTCAATTTATTCATATCATATATGTTTGTAATATTTATGAGATTCAAATTTATTTATTACTTTGTTATGATCAGGTGCCTTTTTCACTATCCCATATCCATTTTGGATACTGGGCTCTATCATACTATCTCCTATCCATTATGGACACCGAGCTCTATCATACAAATTGAGCCATAGGCTCTTACCACAGATGTTTGAGCTTTAAGCTCTTTTTCACTAGCGACTCTAGTCACAACTGCCTTTATATTTCATGCATTCATGGTATAAATGCATATCACATTTTCAAACATCATATTCAATCCATTGCATTTGCATTTACCTTCTTATTCACATTAGTCATCGGACTTGGTCCAGCATTAAACATATAAGTTGAGAATACATGTAGTTAACCATATTCACATTCAAGGAACACTTCTAATGTATTAGTTATGCATCATACGCCTCGAACATTTTATGCCTAGAAATCAGTACAAAGCATCATATATCAAATCAATTCAGAATTGAAACAAACAATCAAGGTGAGACCATTACGTTACTCATAATTGCTCCCTTCAGCTTATTGCCTTGAAGTCCTGGTAATATTTGGAAGTAGTCACTTAATGTGCTCCTCTATTTGGAGTCACATACATTATATGTCACTCATATGCATTTTCATATAAATAATTAGTGATAAGTACATTTATGAAAGTGTCATGTATTATGCATGTTCAATGACAAATTATCAGGTATGTTTCTTTAATACACTATATAAACCATTTACAATACCTTCTAAGCATTCTTTACTCCAAACTACAACTCCTTTTCTCTATAGGTCCGACCACGATCGTGACAGAAACATTTTCTGGCTAGGCCACGATAGCGCCCTATAATTTTCCTCCTCCATTCTTCCGAATTCAACACATATCATTGTACCAATTTTAGATCAATTTTCTTAGAATTCACTTTCTTTAATACAACATCATTACACGCTAATTCAAATACCAACTTGATTGCATCACCTTACCAAACTCTATTTAATTGGTGAAGCATCTTCAACTACACATTCTCATTCATAAAATCCATAACATTACATTCATAACATTTAAGCAATTTATTCACTAGGTTATATCCTTATTTTAAGCCCAAATTTAGTCCAAAAACATCATAATAAATCACTTCATCCTTGATTGGTTTAACCATTGCATAATCAACACAGTTCCATGAAAAATTACTACCCACGATCGTAACATCCCATGCCACGATCGTTACAGACAAATCTCCTAATTATTTTGTAGTTTTCTAGTTGTTCTCAAGACAGATTTTTATGTCAGCTTTATAGGACCATTATGACCTAGCAAATGAGGTTTTTA
Source organism: Erythroxylum baracoense (assembly GCA_025629805.1). Classification (NCBI taxonomy): domain Eukaryota; kingdom Viridiplantae; phylum Streptophyta; class Magnoliopsida; order Malpighiales; family Erythroxylaceae; genus Erythroxylum; species Erythroxylum baracoense. Next base: position 12,158 of record JAOTAY010046200.1, read on the forward strand.
GGCAACATCTTCTTATAATTAAATGTTAATCTGTGTTAGGTTTCTAATGACATCAAATTGATGCATTTTAGTTTAGTATTGTGCAAGTTATAATCAAAATACTACAGACTGTTCTCATACCTCGACAGAATACAATTCTCAACTTCAAACCAAATTTCAAGACTCTTAAGGACATATTTCAAATTCAATTCCTTAATGGAAAATGTCTTTCTAGTTTTCTCTAAATCAAAATCCATCTAATTTGGATATTTACAGATCAAGTTATATCCAAAATACAGATATATGTTCAATAAAACACTGCATATAACATACTCTAACACAATTCATTGCCAAAGTTCTATCATTTCTCCATCATTTCAAGTTGATGATTCAGTTAAACCTAATTTTTTTTAGTTTAGAATTCTCTAGTTACATTTCATAAATTCATGAATGATAATCATTCAAAACCAGAACCTAATTCTATATTTTGCCATATTACATTTTCTACATTGCACTACTTTTCATTTAACTCCAATGACTACAATCCTTCATCTTGTTAATCATATCACCAAATTTGCTTCTTCCTTCACCACCCACACATGCATCAACACCATTCATGCATACATCAATCCACAAGCATGAAACCATTGACGCATGCATCCATTTACAAACATTAAAACTTTAATAGAAGTTGTTTACACTACCATAAAACTTAAAGCATAACTTACTTGATTTATACTTCAAATCCTTCAGCAATTCCAAAAATGGGGAGAGAAAAAATGAGATATTTTTATGGATAAAGCAATGACAAGAATAGAGAAACAATTGAAACCCCAAATGATTGAAGACTTGTAAAATGCTTCGGTGGTGGATGAGCCAATAACACAAATAAATGCAGAAGTTAGGTGTTTAGGTGATGGATGAGCAAGAAGAGAGGTTTGATGGTGCAGTATTTCAGCTAAGCAAGCAAGCAAGAGGACTCTCAAAATTTCCTTGCCCAAAATATGACTTAGGTGTCTCTTTTGAGTCTTGACACATGTCTTCAATGCATCTGTTACATTTGTCCACTAGTTATGCTACCATTTGTCTCTTAGCCATTTGTCCACTTGTCTCACCTTAATCGGTCCATTTGTCAATCCATAATTAGTCCATTTGTCCTTCATCTAAGCTACCAAATGTCACACTTTCTTTTGTCTCTTATTTATACATTTTTCCTAGTCTAAAATACCCCACATTTTTCAATAAATTTCCAAAATATCCGAAATGTCACCAAAAATCTGAAATTAATTCTAACATGCACCAATTCAAATTTTAATACAAATAATCCAAAATTCACATTTTAATCACATTAAAATTCACTTATACTCAAAAAATGTCAATGAATGCATGTTCAATTATTTTCATGAGTGACAACATTATTCATGTTTATGAGTATGCCATATGATGCATAAAATGCACTTCTAACTTCTCAATAAACTCTCTTATATAGTATCCTAGGGTTCTAACCCTAATCATGGGATAATGGGATGTTACATACTGTCGAGCATTTGTCAACCCAAATAGATATCATTAATACTTAATGCACCTATATCTGGTCCTCGAAATTCTTAAGTAACTAGTTTTTCAGATGGCGTAACATTATCTCATGTTTTTCTCAGTCTCCCGATTGATTTATTTTCTCGAATGAATTTCTCCATTCATTCGATTTCCTCTAAATTCTCATTGACTTATTCTAATGTCTATTCTTTTATACTAGTTTCTCCACACATTTCAATTTATTCACAAGCCTCAATGTTCTGAACATAATCATTAAATCTAACTTGTACCTTCTGAATATATGAATATAAAGCATATTGTGGACCTAAGTTCCTTTAGCAATAACAATAATATTATCCCAATTTCATGAACCTAATAATGTAAATGAGTTTCCTTTCATCAATACGATACAAGTACTCTCTATAGTTAGCATTTTCAGCTTCTTATGCCCGAGTCTTAGTTAGAAATGGGTCTCTAATGTTCACTTCTAATTCATTCTATATTCATTCATTCTTAGAAGTAAACCATCTGATCTACTAGACCTAATTTGGTGAAATTTTTCTTCGAAAGAAGATTTCTTGTTACTATTATCTATACTATTCATGTAATCCTTATCAATCAACTGTTTTCATCATTGCTTATCAGCCATTCTTAGTACCTCAAGAAGATCAATTTCAACTATTCATAATATCTCATTAAGATCAATTTCTGTCATAACTTATATGATCAGAATATTCTTTATAATGAAACTCAGTGAAGCAATAAACACATTCATTTACTCTCCAAATTTTCCAAATTCACATTCATTCCATACTAATTTAACTATCATATTGATTTCATTAAAACTCTCAAAACACCACTCATTTGATTCTTTTTCATTCATTTAATCCCATTCATTCTTGTAACCTTAACTCTTTCAGTAATACATCAAAAAAATTTTCCATAGTTCATCATTTCATTATATCTGTTTAAACCCATGCTTCCACTGCTCTACTCTGAGTCCTCTCAAAATTTTAACTATAGGAACTATGACTATAAAGTATTTAATATGTCATAGATCACTCCCTATACCATATCTAAGGACATATTACATATATGCTCAATAACATTATTCACTAATGTAACCATGTTATTGGATATGCACTCACAATAACAAGTCAACTTAACCTTGAAGACTTCGATATATATATCGCTATCATTCATTCCATTTTACATACATATGTTCTCAATCATTACAATTATAAATATATAACCATCATGAAATTTCTAATCTTAATCCACAGACATAACCTTACACTCAATCATAAACTCTTATCATGATAATCAAATAACCATTTCAGTTCCGAATTCAGCTTCTTAATGTCGTAGTAAATTTTGTTTCTTTAAACTTGGTTTGTACACTTTAAATCTTGTCATTATACTAATATCTCTGCTTTTCCTCAGTCAGTCCACGAAAATAATTTCACATCCATATCAATTCAGAGATGTATAAAATCACAGTAAAATAACTAGCTTAAACAACAAGGTAGGTAATAAATGAAAAAAAAAATTTTGTTGTTTAAATAAATCACTATTCTACTGACCTTCGGGTTATGAATAGAGCTAATGGCTAGTTGACAAAGTGATATAGCTGAGTAACTAGATCTACACGCATCACAAATGTGTGCCATTGCGTAAAAAAGCTATAATGATGTTTCAACCAAATGGTTTAATAAAAACACGACTTAGATGAGTAACAAGATCAACATTCATTACCAATGTTTACTTCTACGTAAAAAGACTAAGCTTATGTTTAAAAATAAAAAAAGTGTTTCCTTAATAAAACCTATTGAACGTGTAATAAGCTCGACTTTTCATGAAAGTATACTTAGGAATAGTTACAGAGTATGAAGGACCAAAGAATTATTAACGTATGTGTGCAATTTAAAACAGTAAATAAATTAACACTTAGATCTCAATTAAATTGTATATTTAGTTTAAATCCCCTAGACATAGATTTTGCTTATTAATGATCAGATATAACTTTTAGGATTATGTTTAAGATTAAATTTATTTCATGAAGTCAAAGCCATTGCCTCATTATTGCATTGTGTGTTGTGTGTTTGTTATTTTGTTTGCTTGAGGACAAGCAAACGTTTAAGTGTGGGGATGTTGATAATTGTGATTTGCATTTTGTTTTAGGGTTTAATTTGTTAAATGTTTAATGTTAATTTGAGTTTTAGTGTGTATTTAGGTGTTAATCATGTAGTTTATGTGTTCAATTGTTTTTACAGGTTAGTATGAGTTTTTAAGCTTAAATGTTATATTTTGGAGGTACCTTGATGGGTTTGTTATTGTTTCAGGGTAAACAGCTAAGAACGGAGAAGTTTCAAAGAGTTTCAGTCTAAAAATACAGCCCACGATCGTGACAAAAAGAGGTGAGCTAAAAGGACCCTGGCCACGATTATGCACTTTGGGCTACGATCATGAGAGAAAGCTACGTGCCAGGCCACAATCGTGACAAAAAGGTTTAGGCGCTGGCCATGATCATGGCAAGCAAGGCCACAATCATGGCCTGCATCAGACTGATATAGAAACTCGAGTTTTTCATGATTTTTTAGACCATTTTGACCCCAAATTAAACTTAGGGCTTCCAAGATATAAAAGGAACATTACAAGATAGAAAGAGTAGCCTTTGACAGAGCTTTTCACATCAGCAAATTCAGAACCCTAGAGAGCTATTGAGTGATTTGAGGAAGGGGACGAAGGAAGATAGACACAGAGACAAAGCTTTACATGAAGTACTTCTCAGAATAGGTGGTTTCTCGTAGTCACTGCCTCCACAAGTCCGTTCCGACAGTATTTTCTATTTTATTTCAATTTTATTGATATATGAAATTAGGATAATTATTGAGAATAGTTGTTGTTAAATGTTGATTAATGTCTAAACTTACCTTCGGGATTTTGATTCTTAAGATTTATGAGATATGATTTATTGCATTTTACTAAGTTATTTTGTGATTCAATTTTAGTTCTTCATAATTTGGCAACAAACTGAGAGGGTAAGCCGAGTGAATATCATCGAATTTGGCTAACGAGAGTTAGGCAATTTGATAGATAACAATTAAGTCAAACCAGTGAAATCATGTAACGAGAGATCAAGCATAGGTTTCTGGTAAGTTATTAGACAATTGTAGAACTAATTCAGGTTTTTGGTCAATTGTGAATCAAGAGATTACAATTCTATAATTTAAACTAGTGATTATTAATTAGGGTTTAAAGATTATAACTAGAGAGTAATCCACCCTAGGACATTCTAGACCCGGTAACTTGATAAGTTTATAATCAAATATATTTTCATTAATTTTGGATTAAAACCCGCTTTCTCTCAATTGGTAGTTCCTAAGTTAATTCTTACTTTGGTTATGTGATTTGCTATTTCGTTATTATTTTTGAAATTTAATTCTCATAAATGATTGTTTGATTAATTAATCTTCTGCACTTATTGTTTAGTTTAGATTGTTGCGATTTAGTTTCAACCTTAGATTTTAGGACTAGGTTAACCCTCCTCGATGTTTGAACTTGAGCCACACTATTATTGGATTTCCTGATTAATGCATCAACTACAACATTAGCTTTACCTAAGTGATACTCAATTTTGCAATCATAATCTTTAAGCAATTCAATTCATCTCCATTGTCTCATATTTAGCTCCTATTGACTCAACAAATATCTCAAACTTCTATAATCTGTAAATATCTGAAATGTTTCACCACACAAATAATGTCTTCAAATCTTCAAAGCAAACACCACTGCAGCAAGTTCTAAATTATGAACCGGATAGTTGAACTCATGAGACCTTAACTGTCTCAATGCATATGCAATCACTCTACCATACTGTAGAAAAACACATCATAATCCCTGATGTGAAGCATCGCTATACATGACCTATCTTCCAAATCTAGATAGAATAGCTAACACAATGTTTTAATTCCTCAAAACTCCTTTAGCAATCATCAATCCATTTGAAGGTACACTCTTCCTCAGAAGCTTTGTCAAAGGGGTTGAGATTAATGAAAACCCCTTGACAAAGCTCCTATAATCAACATTTATGTGCGTATATATGCTCATGTTAGCATGTGAATGAAATCAAATCCCAAATGTACTAATTCTTTCTAATATACTACAATTCATGTGACTATCACTCTAATCCCTCAATAGGTTAGGAAACCAACTATTATTGTTTGCTATGCTCATTTGCATAAACATCACGCTCAGTTTGTTTGATTTTTTCTAAGCTTTATAATGAGCATTTTCTTCATTACTGCTAGTATCAGTAATAGCAGTACGCTTCTCAACTTGAAGTGCCAAATCAAGATCCAATACATAAAGGTGAAATTGGACTTGTTCACTCCTGTCAGAAAAGTTTAGCCCATTAAATATTGGTACAGACGAAGCTTGTGAATGTAAAGACATAGGGACTGAAGCTGTAATAAATACATGCCTAACATTAATGCTTTGAGTTATAAACTAACATATTATAAAGATTCAGATGAAAGATTATGTTAACAATTAATCTACATTATTGTTCTCCTTTAGGTGATACATCAATGCACAAAATAATCATAATGATGCTAATAATATTTCACATTATTATGTTATGATGCATACATTACTTAGACATATTTATTATCTTTGGATAAATAAGTAAAACTAATAGTACATTTACATTACCAAACAATCATATTCATTAATGATAAGAACAACCAATTAACCTTTGGGTATTTCATAAATTTCTTATAATAATGAATTTTAATCTACTAATAAATAAATATCATTTATAGCATCAATTTTATGAATGATTTAAAATTCTAGTCAATTTATAACTAATTATCCTAAAGATTTGATCACTTTGGTGATTCACAAATCTAAAATAACACTATTCCAAATTTGATAAATGCGTAAAATATTAAATATTCAATTATCACGTCATAAACAAACTGTCAATCATTATTATTAATGTACATGCATACAAAATACTGTACATAATTATTATTAATCTTGATAACAGTGATGCTGTCAAAATCCATAAACAAGTTAGCATGCATATACTTTATCCTTTTTTTACTATTCACGTTAACATGCATATATATTGTACTATTGATAATTATAATTAATTATATAATTCACGTACACTAACATAAATATACATGCCTGCATAATTTATTATTATTATTATTGTTCACGTTGATTCATGCATGCATAATTCTTTATTATTATTTCTGTTCATGTTCATTCATACATGCATAATTTATTATTATTACTGTTCACATTCATTCATCTTTTATTATTTACTACAATTAACACTGTTCACAAACTGTTCATCATTGTCAAAAACAACCAGCGATATAATAGACATTCATCGACCCTGTCTTACGCCACCAAAGGAAACATCATCACCATCGACAACGAGGAGGTAAACAGACAGTAAACATACTACACATGCTACCGTCATTGGTAGCGTCTGGATCATCACCAAGGCATGACGTGACAGACCCAGTGAATTCACTGTCATCCTTGACGGTGTCATACCATCGAGAAAATATAGACATTTCTCATGTACTTGAAAAAATAAAATTGCCTAGTATATATATACAATCATTGGTTTTGTCCAAATAGAAAAGTATGAAGATTTTCTGAACCTGAAATCGTAAAAGAGAATCATACAGTTCATAACCAGATGGCTCTAATACCATATGTTAAACTTTCACTTCATCATACGATTATGCAAGATCTTAAACATATATAATTATCACATGTAAAGTAGTCGTACCTTGATCCATAAAATCGAGTAATGTTGATTCTTTTCCATGTTTCTATTCTTTCTCCTCTCTTTATCACTTCTGTATTTTCTCCTTATATGATGGTTATTAGCAGAAGCAACTTAATAGGCAAGAATAGGACCAAAAGAGGCAACGTTTATAAGTGATTGTTGAGAACCACCTCTTAACTACCACACCCATCATGTCGGTATTAAGCTTTATAAACATTTATTAGGAGACATTAATAATCTAACACATATGTGTTTCATAACAACCTTCTCATTCATGCTTATCTTGCTAATGCTTGCATAAAGCTTCTCAAACAATTATTCTTCTTCTTCTCATCTCCTTTTTCATTTTCATATTTTTCATATGCTTCTTTAAGACTTCATCAACTTTATTATTATGAGTACATACGTTGGTCTGCACTAGCCAAAGGGTTCAAATCACCTATTTCTATTACTTTGTTCTTTTTCTATTCCATGAGCATCTATCTATCCATTTTTTTTGGGTCCTATTTATTGAATAGATGGATACTCACAAAACAGGATAATATTTTTGTTCCAATTTTTTCCTCTTCCTCTGGAAACAAGTGATCTGTTCCTTCGGCCAAATCGAGGTCATTAATTGATGACAATGTCAACAATGATGACTATGATAAAAGAGAAAGAGATTTAATTAAGTCTTGATTGTGAAAATATTTACTATTTGAGTAGGATTTTCCTGTTCTACTCAACGGTATGAATACCGTACTGTACCGGCTGGTACCGGCCGGTACAGTACTAATAGCCATCTGTACCGATGGTAGATACCGGTCGGTACCGATGGTTTTCGGTCGGTACCGGCCGGTATCGGTAATACGAAAAAATACCGGCCGGTATCGGAAAATTTTAAAATGTCAGGGACCTGTTTGCAATTTTAAATTTTTTTAACTTTTAACCCCCGACTCTTCTTCGGTTCTTCCGTCGTCTCCCCGCGTCTCCTCTCTTCTTCTCTCTCTGTGTCGCGCTGCACCGCCGCCTCCTCCTGCCTTCACCGTCACTGCCTGCGTCACCGTCACCGCCACCGCCAGTGCTCTCTCTCTCCCTTGCCTCCTTCGCTCTCGTCGTTTCTCCCATCATTGTCATTCCTCCACGCAGATCCGAAGAGGCGACGCTCAGATCAGCCCGAAGCCGCCGCACTGAAGCCACCGGAGACATGTCTGAAGCCGCCGGAGAAGCGTCTGAAGCCACCCGAGACGCGTCTGAAGCCACCGTCTGACCTGGTCCAATCGCCGCACTGAAGCCACCCACCCAGAGGTCCAACCGTCCAAGAGGACCAAGACCCGAAGTTGGTTTTTGTTTCTGGTTTTAATTTTATGCTTAATTAAAATATTTGTTGTGTTGGATAGTTGGATTGGAAATTTGGAATTG
>JAOTAY010046209.1:0-20884 GCA_025629805.1 Erythroxylum baracoense
GTGGGGAAGGGTTTGCAATTCAAATCGAGTATAGAAATCAAAGAAATGAAACATAAATCTAACCTAATATTTTCAAATGAATAGGCATATGTTAAATTTTAGTTTAGTCATACAATTTCGACATATCTTGATAATATGAGACATTTAACAAGTTGAATGTAGATAACCAACTAGCTGGTTTGTACTTGTTCCTTTTCACTCTTAGAAATTGAACCAACTCAATTCTAATATCAAAACAAGTTAAACACAAAGGAATACAATGAACAACTGAAATTTGTCTGAAAAACGTTGAAACCTAGCCCTTACAACTCCAAATGAATCACTAATTCCACTTAACATATTCACATAATCAAGGATTTATCTAATCAAATAAGAACATGAATAAAAACAATAAGAAATGCGAGCAATTACATATTACTTAATCTACTCGGTAATCCATAGAATTAAATAAAAAAGAATAATATCCTAAATAATCAAAATTGCATATCTAGACTAAAATTAAACAATTAATCATAATTAAAGCATAGAAAATAAAAAAGAAGAATAAGGGTTTAGAAAAACTCATTAATGTGCTCCACTTTCAGACCTTGGTCCAACCCTTTTTCGATCTAAAAATCCCTCCACCAACCTTTAACCAACTTTAAATAGGAAGGAATGGTTCCTTTTAACCCCCAAATACTCCTTTAACGATCCCCAGCTTCAACCTCCCTTTTTAGCATGGATGCTTGTTTATCTTTCTCCTTCCAAGCTACTGCATTTTTATATACTCACGAAACACACCCCAGCTGCCACACGTTGTTAAAATTTTGGTGATTTCCCTCTTTTCTCTTATATTTTGAATATATTTGATACATATATCATCGGGTCTCTGTTGGGTTTTTTAGAAGAACATATTGAGTGGCTGATTTCTATTGTTGTAGCTTGTTTTTCTATTATTGTTGTGTGTTTTCTCCTTTTATTTCTACTACGTTTTCTTTCTTTTGGCTGCTGAATTTTGCATTTTGTCCAACTGTTGCATTTTAAGTCTTTTCCTCTGTTGCTGTGTCATTTTGTTTATATTTTTCTGCTGCTTTAGGTTTTTCATTTTGTCCAGCTTATTTTTGCTAGTCAATTGGGTTGGGTCTTAGACCAGCCATTTTTTGATCTAAAAAATCCCTCCACTAATCTTAAACCAGTTTAAAATAGGTATGAATTGGTTCCCTTTAACCCCCAAACTCTCCTTCAATGATTCCTAGCTTCACCCTACCTTGGAAGAGTGTTTAACCTCTCAGATAGCTCCCTTCTTCGTGTGGATGCTTGTTCATCTTTCTCCTCCCAGGTTGTTGCATTTTTATGGACTTACGAAACATAACCTAGATGCCACACATTGCTAGATTTTGGTGATTTCCCTCTTATCTCTTCCATTTTGAATATATTTGATATATATATCATCGAGTTTCTGTTGGGTTTTTGAGAAGGAGACGTCGGCTGGTTGATTTATATTATTATTTTATGTTTTTCTGTTACTATTATGTGCTTTGCTCCTCTTATTTCTACAGTGTTTTCTTTCTTTTGGATGCTACATTTTGCATTTTATCCCACTGCTGCATTTTATTCTTATCCTCTGTTATTGTGTCATTTTGTTTATGTTTTCCTGTTGCTTTAGGTTTTTCATTTTGTCCACCTTATTTCTCCTATTGAAATAGGTTGGGTTTTGGGTTTTCTTTCTACTGTTTGGGCTTTCCTACTGGTTGATGGTTCTAGTTTGTTTAGGCTGCTACTGGGCTATGATTCTGGTGGGATGGTCTTAATTCTAGACTTTCTTTTGGCTAAACTTTATTTTTGGCCAGATTTTCTTCTAAATTCCTTCTTTAAGTTTACCAAGCGTACAAGAAAAATACTTAACACTATTTAAACCCTTTTTATAAGTAAAATATAAAATTAATAGCTTGAATAATTAATAAAAAAATTTAATAATTTAACCCAAATGTGCTATGTAACTAATATAAAATAGGGGTTTAAAATATATTATAATTTCTACTTATCAATGTGGTTATAATCAATCAAGAAAAAGTTTAACTCTTAAAAGTGGTTACTTCTAAAGGATAAAAATATGTTGGATAATAATAAAAAAAGGATAAAACGAAGGGTTGAATCTAAGTTCCTTTTATCATTTTAATGCCTCTAGTTTAAAAAATATGGTCTCAAAATGAATAATAGAAGCAAGTTTGAGAATCATCCAACGATATCTGATAACACACACCAAAGAATAGAATAACATAAAGTAACAATGTATTTGCTCTTAGTCTCAAAAACTCACTAATACGCTTCATGTGTGTAAATAAATGCAATTTTCATTTAACAATCTCAATGATTACTAAAATTATGGCTTATAAAAGCAGGTCTATTCTAAATTTTCATCCTTTTGCATAGTAATTTAATTCAATAACCAATAATAACCCAAAGTGTCTAAGACAGATTTTAACTAAATCGGGATGTCAATTAGTAAGTACAAATAACAAAGATTATAATAATCTTAAGAAATTTGAAAATTTTTCAAAATTTTCGTTAACCGCTTCCCCACACTTAAAACTACACATTGCCCTAACGTTCACAATAGAAACATGAAAAATAAACTAAAATAACAAAGTAAACACAAAATGTGAGAAAAGGTATATTTTGGTGCTTCCTTAAACAATACAAATTAAACATTGCAAATTCAATGAAGAGTCCATTTGATATTTATTTACATTCATCCTTATAAAATAGAAACAAAAAGGGGTAAAAAGATAAAAGAAAATAACACTAATACTGCAATAAGAAAGTTTTTAAAAATATATAAAAATAAGAGAAATGTACAAATAATACAAGAAATAGAGGAAAAACCCCAATACAACATCTATAATATCTCTAAAACTATCAATCAATATGGTAGCGAGTCTAATATATTGGTTGCTGGAGGATCCTTGAGTCTCGAAGAATCATATGGCTACAGAGTCGAAAATGACCTCCTATATTTATCTATCATAGGCCTCTCATCTATTTATGGACTCTAGTAACTTTAGTTGGTTCACCCATATAGTCTATTGGATTCTCAAGATTTGCCTTATGTACTTCTCCTGCTAAGTAATCTTCATCTAATACTTAGTTAACAAGTCTAAGTTCCCTTCATGTTTCGCTTTTCTCTTCCTCTTAGGGATTGCTCCATTATATTAATACGATCCCCATCTGCTCTTAAAGCTAACTGCTTACCTGGGACCTTGATCATTCAATAAATATCTCCTATCAATTCCTCTCTTGCATACCATGTCCATATTCAGTATAACATCTAAGTTGAGGGTGACTATGGTACTGAATAGCCTCATCGGTGTTAGCCTCCTAAAGTCTCCCATACTCTTTTGCTAGTTATATCATATAAGGCCTGATGAAATCATCCCTATCATCTTCTCCTCTCTCTGATGTTGAAAGAATTAGGCTAAGGCATGCCTCAAGTGTATTGACATCCAATACGTCCAAGTTTTCAACTACTCCAAATCTATCACCTCGCCCACTCAGTATATGACTCAAACTCCTGTATGGGATGTCATAGGTTTGATGCCTTAGATTTGCTCAAGCTGTAGGTATCCTCCTCTTTGATGATGTGCCATAAATGATAAACATATATTTCGTATGGGAAATTTATTTGAAGACTCCTATACTCTTGTGTGTCTACAAAGTCCTGATCATAGAGGCCCATTATAACGGAAAATTATGTGTAGCTCATCCTCATCATTACGTCTAGCATCCTAAATTGGATTGTGCTTGGCTAGTTCCAATCACGGAATCCATTTTCCATAAAGAATGCGGAGCATACATCGAGCATAGGCTCTTTATATATAGGCTCCACAATTGTAAGGAATCGAGACCACGCTCCAATATTGGTCAAGTCTCGAACTTACTGAGTAAAGTCGATTTACTCCAGAGCCTCCTAGTTGATGCATTTTCCATTCCCAAATCTCTTGTCTTTGAGCCTCTAGCATTGCCCCTCATAGGTTCCGACATTAAAAAGTAACATCTCATATCTCTCTGGTGGTGTTTTGTAATCTATCATGCTGATAGTGAGTGAGCTCCACTTGCGTCTCTAGATGACCCCTCTCCTCTCTATCTCTTCCTCAGTACCTCCTTTGCTCTTCATTGTTGCATGGCTTCTGTTCTTCTCGTTATTGTACTTGAAACAAAATAAAATGTAAGAAAATAACAAAATATTAATACGAACAAGTTGCTTTTCCCACACTTAATTCGTATTCTCATTATGTTATGCAAGTGCGAAAAACACTTAATTAAAAAATAAAATTAAGTCAAAATAATGTAATTAACAAAATAATTAGAAAACAAAACTATTAAAAATTAGTAACACAATTAAAAATTCAATTAACAAACAAAATTAATGAATTATGCAATTACTAATGCAATTATTAAAATTGAAAATTCAACTACACAATTTAATAATTAAACCTACTCTAAACTCAATTGAAACCTAATTTATGTAAAATACTAAATTGCACTGAAATTAAACTATGAATTACTAGCTAATTACTAGAAAAACAACAGATTAAACCTAATCTAACAAAATCATCGCAATTCATTACATAGTGAGCAAAACTCCCATACCCAACTCAAAGTTCATCTAATCGCATACAATTCATCAAAGTAATCCAATAATTTGTATGAAAAATGAAATTCAACTTGCAATTTAAATTAAGAACAAAACTTGGTGAAATCACCCTAAGATGCAACAATTTGGGGATGAAAAACCCTAAAATTTGTAAGAATACCAAAATTTCCAAGTATAATTCATGAAAAAAGGCAAAAAAAACTTGCTTGGATGTTGTAAAATCACTAAAAAAACACTATGCTAGGTTAAAGAAGGGAGAGGCACAATATGTGGGTGGCAGAAGGGGGAGAGAAAAATAAATCTTTTTTTATAGCAGATTACATGGTTGGTTAAATGACTATGTAACTTAGGATATCTAGGATCAAGCATAATTGAATTAACAAGATGAAAGGACGACAAAACAATTGTAGAATAACCCCTAAGTTTCCAATATTGATTAACTTTATTTTTTTCTAGCTTAATTATTCAATTGTTTAGTTTTAGTAGTTTATTAGTTTATTTCAATTTTAATTAATTAATTTTAATTCAATTGATTCAATCTTTTATTAACTTAGACAAAGTGCATTCAAGTTGTTAGGTAACTAAGCAATCCTAATAGGAGCGATATCTTTTACAATACGAGTTATGATCTATATAATTATAGAACAAAAGTTTTTTATATAAAACTATCGTCATCAATATGCCTTATGTTTTAATTCCATAAGTAAATTATATGCTTTCCTGTAGGCAAGTTTATAAGGTGTAATATGAATAGGTGTTTTGTATGCCATTCTATAGGCCCATAGAGCATCATCTAACTTAATTGACCAATCTTTCCTCTAGTGCTCTATAATCTTTTCCAAAATTCATTTTATTTCCTTATTAGCTACCTTAATATGGCCACTATTTTGAGGGTGATATAGGATAGTAATTTTATAAGTGATTCCATTTTAAGTATCTTTTCAAATTGCACATTACAAAAATGTGTGCCCATATCACTTATAACTGCTTTAGGTGTGTCAAAATGAGAAAACAACTTTTTTAAGAATCTTACAACAATCCTAGCATCATTTATGGGCAAAGTTTGAGCTTCCACATTATATATATATACCAAACGAAGCTAAAAATGGACCTATGAAATGAATGCCCCAAATATCAAATACTTCAAAAAAAGAATAAAATCTTTAGGCATCTCATCTCAGTGAGAGATATTATCTGATTGTTGGCATTTATCACATAAAGCTACATACCTTTAGGCATCCTAAAAAATTAAAGGTTAATAAAAATCTGACTCAAGGATCTTTTGAACCAACCATCCTATTCACCTTATGGTGCCCTCAGGTAGATCCAGCATGACAATGTCCTAGGATCTTCCACCCCTCAGAGTGAGATACATATCATCTCACTATTTGATCTACACATATACAAAACAAATATGGATCTTCTCAATGAATAGTTCTTCAAATCAGTAAAAAATTTCTTCTTTTATTGATATGGAAGACCTTTTGATATGATCTTAGCCCCTATATAGTTTTCAATATTTTCTAACTAAGACCTTTCAGTGAGATCTTAGCCACTAAATAGTTTTCAATATCTGTAAATTAAAGGGTTTTAAACTCACTTCCCCTTTCAAAACATAGAGATGCTCTTCTAGGAATCAATCATGGGGCATTCATCAAACTCTTGTTGTAGTAGTAAATTGGTTGAAAATTCTTGTCCTTTTGTTATCCAAGTACTACACTTACTGCAAAATCACTTGCATCACATATTAGCTCAGAAGGTAAATTTCAACATGGTGCAACCATAATTAGGGCATTCATTAACTTTTCTTTAAGAATGTTAAAGGCATCTAAACATTCTTGAGTAAAGTTAAAAGGCATATCTTTTTCCAACAACTAGGTTCAAGGCCTAACAATTTTAGAGAAGTCTTTAATAAACCTTCTATAAAAGCTTGTATGTCCTAGAAAACTTCTAATAGCTTTAAATGTAGTAGATGGTGGTAGCTTCTTTATAGTTTCAATTTTTGCTTTATCTACCACAATACCCTTATAAAATATTTTATGGTATAAGAAATGCCATCTTGTACCATAAAGTGAAGTTTTTCCAATTTAGTATCAAATTAGTTTCCTCAAACCTCTCCAATACTATTTCTAAATTACAGAGGCATGAATCAAAAGAATCACCAAAAATAGAAAAGAATCCATAAATACCTCAATTATATCTTCAATTTGATTATTTAAAATGGCTATCATACACCTTTAAAATGTAGCAGGTATGTTGCACAATCAAAAAAACGTCCTCCTATAAGTGAACGTATTGTAAGGACACATAAATGTTGTTTTAGTTTGATCTTCTGAGGCAATAGGAATTTAAAAGTAACCAAAAAGTCTCTCTAAGAAATAATAGTATATATATCCAATTAGTTGCTCCAACATTTGGTTTATGAAAGGCAAAGGGTATTAGTCTTTGGGAGTAACATTATTCTACTTCTTATAATTAGTACACACTCTTCACTCAGTGACAATTCTCATAAGAATCCTTTTCAATAAATGCATATTCCAAGTGGTTAGGTAGCTTCTTCAACTCTAACTCTGGTTGTTCTTTGATAGACGGTTTTAACCTCTTCTCTTTACTTCTGTTGACGTCTTTGAACTCCTTTCTTGACATATGTTTATTGATCTTTATAGGGCTATACCATTTTCCTCTTCACCTTGAATAATAACTAGTTTTATTGCATCTTTAGAGACTAATTTCTATACAGTATCTAAAATTGCAAAATCACTTGTATCAATAAAATAAAAAGCATCATCATATTTAAGGGGGTTTATCATGACATTATATATTTTAAAGTTAACCTCTTCTTCTCCTATCGGAAGGACTAGTTTACCATCACTAACATTAATAATGGCTTTAGCGGTGACTAGGAAGGACCAACCAACCTTAAATCAAAGGCATCCTAATATCTTCATCCATATCAAGTATTACAAAATTTATTAAGAAATGAGCTTATCCAATTTAACGAGGACTTCCTCAATAATACCTCTATGATACATAGTAGATCTATTGACTAATTGAATGCTCAACCTAGTAGGTTTTATTTCCTCTAATCCTAGTTTTTGAATAATTTACAGGGCATTAGATTTATGCTAGCTCCTAAATCAGCTAAAGTTTTTTCTACTAGCAAATTACCAATTAAATAAGGGATAGTCAAACTCCCTAGATCTTTAAGCATCCTGGGTAATTTGTTTTAAATAATTACTAAGCATTCCTCACTTAATCTCACCATGGCTAACTCTTTCAACTTCCTTTTATTAGGTAGTAACTCATTTAGAAATTTTGCATACTTCAGCATCTGTGAAAAAGCCTTAATAAAAGATAAGTTAATGTGAAGTTGCTTAAAAAGTTCTAGGAATTTACCAAACTACTCATCCATGCAATCTTTCTTTAACTTAGAGGGGTATAAGATGGTAAGTTGGAATCCCTTGCCTCTTAGAGGACATTCTGCATCTTTAGCTTTCTCTTGACTTTTTAAAACCATTCTCCTAGTCATCTCAGGTCTTGTTATCAGCTTGCACTTCCTTTTCACTCCTACAAGTGACTACTTTCACGTGCTCCTCAGGATTGGTTTTGATATTATACAAACTTTCTTATTGTCTTTTAAAAACTAACTTTGCAAATGGCCAATTTCAGTTTCTAAGTTACATATAGAAGCCTTTTGATTCCTTAATGAAGTCTCTATAGATTGAAATCTTGTTTCTAGATTATGAAGAAACCTAGACATGATGTCCTTTAAGCTTAACTTCTTTTCTTGAGTTGGGTCTTGCCTGAATCATAGTGGAACTTAGTTCCTTAACTTCCCTTGATTGCCCTAAGAGAAATTTTGATGATTCCTCCATCCTGGATTGAATTTATTGCTATATGGATTATTTTAGAGTCTAGTAGCATTCCCTATATAATCCATATGCTCATGCTGTAGTGTTTGATAATCTTGACTTAAATTTCTTAGCCTGCATACCTCACACTATATAACTTAGAATAAATTATGATTTATAGTTAATCCATCAATCTTCCTACTCAGTGCTTCAACCTAGTTTACCAGTGTTGTAACTGCATCAACATCATATACTCTCGCTGGCTTGTTAAGTCTTACTTAAGAAGAATAACACTAATAATGGTTAATCTCCATATCTTCAATGAGGTCTTGAGCTACTTCTAGCATTTTATTATTCAAAGTACCCCTAAATACTACATCTACCATATGCCTCGTTGTTTGATTAGCCCTATTATCAAAGATTTGTAATTGCAATCACAATTGTAGATCATCATGTAGGCACTTCCGTAACGCCTCTTTAAATCTCTCCCATGTGTTATATAATGTCTCTGAATTAGACTGGGCATAGAAGAAGATATCGTTCCTCAGTTTAATAGTCTTAGTTGGCAGGAAGTACTTTAAAAGAAGCTTCTCTACCACTTGGTCCTAAGTAGTAAAAAGAGAGTTTTAATCATTTCATCACCCTGCCCCTCAATGAGAACGAGAATAACCATAATATGATTGCATCATCATTGGCACCATTAATCTTAAAGATATCATAAATCTCTAGAAAGTTTCTGATACATGCATTGGGGTCCTCATCTCGAAGCCTATCAAACTAAACATATTGTTACACCATATGAATAACACTCAATTTAATCTCAAAATTATTGGCATTAATAGTCAATCTCATGATATTGGACTCTGTTCTTGCCAAGTCAAGTCAAGTATAATTGAACATAGGCCTCGGTTGGTCTGCTATAGTTCTTGATCCTTCAGTATCAATTTGACTTTCCAAGTCTTCTATTTTCCTATCTAACTCAAACTATCTAAGTACGGCTCTTTAGAGATTTATACTAGCAGTCATCTTAATCTTCAAATCTTTGTTGACTAGGTATGAAGGATCCCCTTGAGTCATAAACTAGCCCAATGACTTATAAAAGCAGTAAAACCAAAGAATCAATAAAATAAGTAAACAAATTAAAAAATTAAGAAGAAATAAAACAAGCAATAGTGGCTAGATTAATAAAAGCAAGTTTTTCTAATATTCTAATTCCTGACAATGAAGCCAAAAATTTGATTAATGTACTTTTAAACTGTAAGTGCTCGATGTAGCTATAGTTGGCCCTAATAAGTAAGGATTGATCCTATAAGGGTTACAGGTACTAATAATGGCCTCTTTTCTATTATCTAAATGTCAAATAAGATAATGATTTAATTGAAAACTAAATTAAACTAAAGCTCAACATAATAATAAATCAATACAAATATAACACAAAGCTTAATCTAATATTAAATAACTAGCACGTAAGTAATGAATCCCCATGAGATATCTTAAATATTGAACTTTTATCATGGAATTCAATCATTGATCATTGGATTGTGGAAACTTCTATCTTATGTTAATATCTTTCTTAAAATTATTAACAACTAATCCTCAGCTGATTAACTAAAACCTCTTTCTAGTTAACCTTAAGATCATATTACTTTGATTCATGAATTTCTCTTTTAGGTTTAAACGTAATCCCTTATATTTATGATAACTTATCTCTAGGTTTTCATGCAAATCCTTCCAATTATAGTGGATCTATTCACATAAGAAGATTTCTCAATATTAATCATACAAAATAAAACATTTAACTAATATCTTGGACATAATAATAGAAACGTATAACTGATTCTCAATTACTGAATCAATTAAATTGAATTAAGTAAAGGATCAAATAATATCATCCATTCCAACTTAGGATTCATCATACGTAGGCACTAAACAAACTTAGTTTCTAAACATAGAAAATGAATCAAACATCAAAAGTTTAAAAGAATAATCAGAAAAAAATACATAGATACAGATATCCTTTTTTTAAAATGAAATCTCCTTGAATCCTTAATAAAAGACTGCTTATCTAATCTCTTAAAATAATCTTCATATTTCCTTGTCCTCGTTTAAAATTGAATCTCTAACTTTTTTTATAAATTCTGAGTCTAGTCGTTCTCCCTTGTCTACTCTTCATAAAACTAGGTTTCTGGATTATGCACTGTTAGTCATATATTTGTAAGAGGGATTGTGTATCTTATAAACACTTCAATATTGTGATTTACAAATTGTCAATAACTTACATGATCAAGGGATATGACTATGTATGTTACTTACAAGAGTATGTATCTCTACATAAGCAAATTTGGCATATTCAAAGCTTTACATGTTTACACTCTCTTATATAGCCCTTTTACACGGCCATGTGTATTGCTCACACAGGTGTGTACATTTTCACATAGGCTTGTGTCTCTGAAACAACTCTAATCCTTCTATTTCATGCCATGATTTACCTAAATTCTTCTCTTTTTGATTTACGAAGCCAATTTAGACCTAAAAACACAATTAAAATGGAGTAAGCATAAAAAATAATGTAAAACTGTCAAATAATAAGCAAAACACACTCAATATGGAAAACATACTACTATAATCATTTATTAGAACATAACCTAAACATGGGATCTGTTGAGGCAAGTTTTAATCTATTTAAAACCTCAATATACTACGAGCACACACACAGTTCGTGAATTGTAGTACATGAGATGTCGATCCCACGAGGAGTTGTGAACTAATCTAATCTTAAGTTATCTAAGGCTTAAAAATTAATAAAATGAAAATAAAATCTGAACAGAAAAGTAAACACGTGAAGATGGATTGATAGAAAATTGAATTGCAAAATTAACATAAACGAAATCAAATTGAGCACCACCAACTTAATAGTGGAAAATTACACAAGAAGAATTACCAAATTATGAGAGAGGAGATTTTTCCTATCATCAATCCTAACCTAGTCATTTATGTGTTAATGAGGTGTTGGTTCTAGACTATCAAAGGGAGGAATACTCTCTCTCAAGTTATAATCACAAGCCCTAAATAATAATCTCTAATTAGGCTTAGTACAAAACATGTAATCTCTTAATTATAAACAACCCTAACCCTAGTTAGTTCTTAAGCTTTCTAATAAACAATCAGGTTTCACACGAGATCTCTCTTCATATAAAAACCAATTTGATTAATTACATGGTCTATTGGATCACTTAACTCTTATTAATCTAACCCAATCATTTTGCATTCGGTTCACCCTCTTGATTTATTATCGAATCATAAAGTTATAGCAATTAACCACAACCCCCAATAAGATTAACACAAAAATAACTAGATTAAGATTAAATCAAGTCAAAATCCCTAAAGAAAAGTTAGAACATTATAATCAATCCCAAATCCATTGTCATACAATCCATCTCAATCTCGTACATTTAAATAAACAAAAACGAAAGATGGAAAGATATAAACTTGGAAAGATGGATGTTGAAATTACAAGACATTTCTTCTTCCTTGCTCTTCCCTTTCTCTCTCTGTCTTCTTCTTCTTTTTGGAGTTTTCCAAAAGTGGCAAAGAATGGAGCTCCTTTTAGGGTTCTTTTCTTTTCTTTATATACTCTTTTCTATTCTAAGCAACCCTAGGGTTTTTTCAAGTCTGAAAAGTCCAAAAAGTCCCTTGAAAACTTAAATCTGAAAGTTCATCCGCATCTGTTTTTGCGTAGGCCATTATCGTGGCACTTCATTTCACCTTCTTTCATGATCATGGCAAACTGGCCACGATCGTGGACTGTGGGTTTTGGCCTTGGGCTTCCTCCGGTTCTCCTCCGTTCTTCGATATTTGCCATGAAGTACTAGAAAACATATCAAGGCACCTAAAACACATAAATTTGAAGCTCAATCGCATGCTCTAACCCACAAAAAACAAATATTTAACTAAATAACAAAATCCTAACCTAAACATGCACTAAACATTCTATTTAATAACTAAACACATACTAAACTACCCACTAAAACATTATGCAATCTAATACTATCAACATCCCTATATTTAAACTTTTTTTTATCCTCAATCAAAAATAAAACAACAAATAAAAACACCAAAACACAACATACATACATATGTAATAATAGAACAATGGAATGAAACTTTACGAAACAAATTTAAATACAAACACCATCTCTTAAGTTGTTCCAACTTATTAACTTGTGAAACTTGTGTCCAAGTACTTCATATTAAAAATTTATACTGATCAAGACCTTAATATCAAGATCATTCCACCCTATCATTTGCACACACACATTGATAATTATTCATTAAATTAAAATTGTAATTATCCCTAAGTAGGTTTTTATGAAAATTCAAGCTATTAAAAAAGAACGGTATGCTTATTTGACAAAATCCTATTTTTGTTGCTTTTGATTGCATTAACCTAGCCTTTTTACGCGAGGAAAACATTTTTGATGAATGTTATCTGGTTACTCAACTAGGTTATGTTTTATTAAGCGGATTGGTTGGAATGTCATTATAGTATTTTAAAGCGAAGGCAAACATTTGTGATCTATGTCTCCCAGTTACTTAGCTATATCATATTCTCAACAAGCTACTAGCTCCTAGCTTTATTTATGACCCAAAGGCCAGTGGAATAGTTATTAATTTAAATTTTTCATTAAATTTTTTCACATTTTATTATTGACTACCGCATTTCTTTAACTAGTAATTCTTAGGAAAAGAAACTAATGGTGCTACTTTTTCAATTGGCCTAAAATTATAAATGAATGTGTCAAATTCCTAGGGTGAATAACCTAACATCGTATCCTAATTAACATGTATATTTAACCAACGTAACCTAGGTCACTAATTTCATGAGATAAAAAAATATTTACAACCTAAAAGACTATGTTCAAATTTAAATTGATTTCGTTAAGTCCTAGCCATTGACACATTCACAAGAATCACATTATGCATCCTAAACAAACTAACATATGATTTGCAAAATTCACATTCAAAATAAAAGCATACATGCAGATAACCCTCCCCATACTTGGACAACACATTGTCCTCAATGTGAGAAGAGAAAACAATACATATAAGGTGGGAATAAACATAAAATAAAACGAAAAATAAAGACATAATTTAAAAGAGAAAGGGTTAGAACACAAAACTGTCATAGTGAAGGAGGTGGTGATGGTGATTGTTTTCTAGCCATCTCCTTCATCATCTTGGCATTTTCTACAATTATTTTGTTAGTGTCCGAGAGTACAGTGAGTACCTTCCCCTAACCAGCTTCTTCTTCCTCTTCAGATTCTTCATTTGTGGACTCCTTCACTCGTTATTATCATGGTGCTGAACTGGAACTAGCTTGTCCCACCCTATTTTTGACAAGAAATTTGGAGCTAACATTTCAGACCCCAATTCCACGGCCCTCCAAAATCTCAACTCTCACTAAGTTATGCATATTAAACAACTCAAGGAAACGAATAGTTAACCCTTCGTAATCAACACCATAATAAGCAACAATAGCTGTAACCAAGTAACCTATTCCAAGCTCATTGCTACTCTTTTTTGGAGCAGCAATAAGAGTGTTGAAAATATGAGTTAAGGTACATACCTGGATGCTGTGATCCATACACCACAAAATGAAAAGTTCCTTAACTGAACATTTGTTGCTTTTGCTCATATCAAACACAAGTTGACACATGAATTTGTGTAATAGAAAATGTTCATGACTCCTAATAGTATTGTTTTGGGCATTTTTGGTATTGAAGTCATCCAACCCAGTTAGTTGTGCCCAATATCTCTTGGCACGAAATTCATCATGTTTATCCATAATGGTCGATTACAGGAATCCACCAATCTAATACAATATTTCATAATTAAGCACATATGGTCGATCCCATAACTGAAACCATAATTCTTAGCATTATTTGGTTCAAAGTGAAGGCTAGTAAACAATTCAATGTCGAGTTCTTTATAAATAACGAATGAGAATTGCAAGCATTTATCCCATTGAATTCTACTACATAGGTTTTCCACCTTCTCTTTTAAACCTAATCTTTCTAAAATATCAAAGTCAAAGAATCTCGGCACTACAATGATTTTAGAATGAAGAGTGTAAAAATAGTTACCTTCTTCTTCCAAGTAAATTACAAAAGTGCTCCATAATCCTTTCCCCGGTTCTGTTGTCCACAACTCGACACTTGGAATTTTCATTTTAGTTGTGCATGTTTGACCACCTGCTTAATTCATGACCTCATTAGGAGTGAGAAATTTGCAAATAATTTAGAGGGAGATCGAGACTTAATGTGGTTGTAGAGAGAAGTGAGAGGAAATTAATTTCTTAGGGTTAGAGAGAGAGAGAGTTAAAGAGAAATGTGTAGGGAAAATGAGGTTAGGTGTAAATATATAGGGTAAGAAGTTTGGAGGAGTAAAATTGGGAAGAAAATCAGCCAAAATGCATGTGCCAATCTTGCCCCATTGTAAGTGTGATCTCGCCTAACTTCAATTTTTGACACAATTTGTAAGGCATCATACTAATACTAGCCTTTAGAACTATGAATGCTTTATCCATTTTAACACTACCAATGGTGCAAGGGAGGTAAAAGTCTCCCAGATCATCTCTCTTTTATGGTAGTGTTAGCATTTCTATGGAGTTCCTTCTGCTTGACAATTAATTCTCAACCCTCTCTTTGATAGATTCCATAAGGGTGAGCTGGGTTTGTAATTGTTCTATCGCATCAAGGACTGCCTTCAACTCCATTTCTTTAGACTTCCGTTGTGCTAGAATGGGATATGGAATTGAGGTTGATATTTCTTTATTTCAGGAAGGTTATATTTAATTCATATGGAACTTTCATTTGTCATCTGCCTTTCTTCCTCCCGACTGTCCTTAACTTCCTCAAGATTTTCTTCAACAACTTGGTTTATCACCATTGTTCTTTCCTTAGGGTTTACCTCAGTGCTGCTAGGAAGGGTTCTTACACTCCGTGTCAATAATGCATATGTTAACTGGCTCATTTGGACTTATAGGTTATGTATAGAAGACCTTAGAAGCATCTTCTATGCCTCCATTCTTGTCTAAAATCTTATCTAATTTAGTGTCCATATAATTGTTTTTTCTTATTAGAATCCTGAAGGCCCTTGAGGTTGGAATTGAGCTCCCGCATTTTTTAACCAAGAGAAGTTAGGGTGATTCTTCCACCTAAGATTATAAGTGCTTGAGTCAGGGTTATTTCCCCCTCCTCGACCATGTTGCGCTCCTATGTAATTCTCTTGTTCTTATTCATGACCCTTAATCGGGAAACAATCAATAGTATGATGGTCCAATTTCCCACTCAATTCACATTTTAGTTGAACAACTTTCACAGGAGCTAAGGAAAAGGCCTTCATATTGTTTAGTTGCCGAGTTAGATTGTCGATCTCTTGCATTTCAATGATTGAGTCCATAATTAAAGCTCCTTTTTGCTCATGAAGGGTTGTATATTGTCTAACTCGATTGTTTTTCCAAAGACAATTGTTACTAGCCATTTGTTCCAACAACTCCTTAATTTCGTCCACCGTCTTTCTCATTAATGATCTTCCTCATGCTGCATCAATAGTGCCTCAATTAGGTGAGTTCACTCTATTATAAAAGGTTTGCAAAAGGAAATCTTTAGGTAAATTATAATGTGGACATCTCCTTTGTACGTCCTTGTATCTCTCCCATGCCTCATAAAGTGATTCCCCATCACTCTGTTGAAAGTTCGTAATCTTTTTTATTTTCATTGTGGTTTTGTTGAGGGGGAAGAACATATTGATTTATTTTTATTAAAGGTCAATATCAAATGACATCAAATGAATACTAACAGTTGATATCACATCTATTGAAATTAAATGACATCAAATGAATACTAACAGTTAATATCACATCTATTGAAATCAAATAAGGAATAGAAAAGGTATCTCAATAATTATTTTTAAACAGAAAATCACCAAGAGCCTTTACATAATCCAAGTAAAGAAATCGGTATCAAAAGACAAATTGTCAAACCAACTCAGGAAGAAAAATGAGATAATCATTAATGGTGCATCAAAGGAGGTATACACTTTCTTTTACACTGATAACATTTGATCATATTAACTTGACATACATATATTGACAAATAAATCATTGTTATGTGTACATATAATATATTGATATTTAAATTAGTACATAAGCTCTTTTAAAAATTATTTATTTTCTTAATAAGCAGTTTACATATACTCTTTACCCACA
Source organism: Erythroxylum baracoense (assembly GCA_025629805.1). Classification (NCBI taxonomy): domain Eukaryota; kingdom Viridiplantae; phylum Streptophyta; class Magnoliopsida; order Malpighiales; family Erythroxylaceae; genus Erythroxylum; species Erythroxylum baracoense. The sequence goes on from JAOTAY010046209.1 coordinate 16,754, forward strand.
TGATAATAGTTTTTGAAAAGGGTAGAGAGGAAAGTTATTTATTTTTTGCTTTTAATATTCATATATTTATATATCATATGCCCCTTTTATATTGAAAAAAATGGGGGAAGAGAATCACATTACAAAAACTTGATTATTTATTGTACATGAATAAAAATAAAGTGTGCATTACATATTTCTTTAACAAAGGGAGAGCTTTCTCAATGTCTTTTATTTTTCACAATATCACTAAAAACTTTCATCATTAAAAAGGACATTGTTGGATTAATTAAGATTTTGACCTATATTTTTTATGATAACAAAATATATTATTACTATATTTTTATCTTTGGTGATATTAGTAAATTAATATAGGAAAGATCAAGATAATTAGGAAGGTAAAGTGAGCAAATGAGTCAACTGATTTTATTTAGAAATTAAAGAATAAGAAAATGAGGAAAGAATAGAACATATACAACTTAAGAGAGATTCAAATAAATTCAAGTCCAGAACAAAAAATAAGAAGGAATCAAATATATCAAGATTTAATCAAATTATTGTATTCCTTCTTGCAATATTAACTCTATTATTTTGATGAATTATATATCAATCATTGCATGATTATTAAATATTTTACTAATAAAAAATTATTAAAAATGTATTTTAATAATAAAAATATTTTCATTAACAACTTAAATTTTTTCCACCAATCAATTAGCTATTTGATCTCTTATTAATATAAATTTTTTGGTTAAAAGTCTTTAACGAAAAAAAATATTCCTATCATCAATGTTATTAACAATAGGTAAAATTTTTCCGTCACTAAATATACTTATCAATGACCATATTCTATTTTTATAACGCTGGATACCTCGTCACTATTTGCTAAAAGTTAAAAATATATAGCTTAAAAAGTATCTTTATGTTTATTATTGTGATAATATATTATCATTTACTTAGTTTTTATTTGATATAACAAAATTTGATAAGAGAATAAAATAATAAGTAATTCCTATAATAAAAGTTGGCCCAATCGATTAGTTTGGTAATGTCAATATCGAAGACTTTCCAGTGGAATGTATATACTTTGTTTACATAAATCTCAATCTATAAATAAAATCTGGTATCTACGAACTCCTCTGTATAAAAAACAAATGAGTATAGACGTTTAAAATGAAATCTAGTCTCTATAATTCTCCAAAGTGTCAACAATCTTCCATTTCTTTCGGTGGATGTAAACACATCTTGGACCTTCGGTTGGCAAGGAATGATTAATTAGCAATGCTAATGGCATAAAGTGAGTGATAGAGATGTGTTAGTGTTTATGGTTTATGGAAAGAAACAAAAGAATTTTTCAGAAAAATACTGTCCAGATGCAGAAACTTTTGCCAGAGCTGATAAGGACAATCAGGGAGTGACTATTAGCTCACCAAATCCACCTTAGGTATAGTCAATCTATTAGATGTAATTGTTGTTTGCCTCCTAATGAGCAATTCTTGCTGTTATGGGTCTAAACTACTCATGAGCTGGTTTTCATAGTGGGATCTTCCAAGAGTTAATTACTTGTATGCTTGGTGTAATTATCTTCTCCATGATCTTGAAATTTTATAACCTGCAACTGAAGTTCATATGATGGTTTAAAGAAAAGTTGTTGCTCTCCTCTATTTAGCTCACCAAGTACGGAATATAGAATACTGTAAGCACCCCTTGTTGGTTACAGTATCAGAGTTACAAAGGCCATTCGAACTCCAAAGTTTAACCTATCTCCTCAGGTAGTTCTCATTTAGATATACCACGTTATGCTGGTGGTACTTGTATTCTTTTAATCCTATTTCTTGGAGTTTTATTAATAAAATTCTTCAATTTCCCAAAAATAAAAAATTTTGAGGCCTTAGTTTTTATTTATCCAATGAAATCCGATATCAAATTTTAACCTTTGATGTCGAAGCTTAAAAAATCAAATGTAAATCCTCTTAATAGAGGAACCAACTAATTAAAAATTGTAATGCTCAATCCTTGCTAAGAAATGTACTCGTAGTAAAATTTGAGTGTATCTGCACCCAAAAAATTTGAGTCTATCGCCGCTAGAGAGAGATGTCCTACAACTCTTTCCTTCGTAAATTCACCTTGCCTTTTACTTGTTTGTTAAAAGTCCTCAATACAACGCTCCTTTCCTTTACAACTACTGTTCTGCTCTCAACTGCTACTGTTCACTGTGAGCTTAGCTACTGTTCACTGTGAGCTTAGCTACTGTTCACCATGAACGACCACACTACTCACCCAATAACAAAACCCGATGGCCATACGACCAAGAAAGTATGTACCAGAGAAAGAGATGAAGATCCTCCCCCTCCAACTCCTGCTGCTTCGCACACCCCACCTAGCTATAGCGCAATTGTCTTAGGCAGCTCCGACCATGGCATGGGTAACAAAGATATTGAGTGCTGGAAGAGGAACCTATAGAAGTCACAGAGGGAGATATCTCCATCATACAAGGCACTTATGGATTGGGCATAGAATTATCTAACACCTTCAAAAGAAAATTAGACAAAGAATGGGCAAATACAATCATAATCAAACTTCTAGGCCGAAGAATTGGCTTTTACCTGCTGAAATCCAGATTGGTGTCTATGTGGAAGCCTACGGGTTCTATGAAGATTGTGGATCTAGATAATGAGTTCTACTTGGTTAACTACCTTGAGGAGGATGACTATATCAGCACTCTTACTCAGGCACTATGAATTATTGCAGGACACACCCTTTTGGTCCAACCTTGGTATCCTGACTTTCGTCCTTCCACTGGGAAGATCATGCATGTTATCGCGTGGGTGCGATTTTTAGCCCTTTCGGTAGCCTGGTATGACCGCCTGTCTTGGGCAATCATTCAAGATACCCTAATAGACGTCGGGCTTCCAGCATCGTTGATTACTCTCATCATGCAATGCATCACCATGGTCTCCTTTCAGGTTAACTGGAATGGGGACCTCAGTAACACCTTCAGCCCTTCTCGAGGCATTTGTCAGGGAGACCCCATCTCGCCTTACATCTTTGTCCTCTGTATCGAACGATTGGGTCATTCCATCACTCAAGCGGTGACACAGAGCTGTTGGAAACCTATCCAGTTGAGCCGAACTGGTCCCTCTATCACCCACTTGTTTTTTGCTGATGATCTCATTCTCTTCGCCGAAGTCTCCATAGATCAAGCTTATATTATCCGGAACCTCCTTGATTCTTTCTGTACCGCATCGGGCCAACGCGTCAGCAACGACAAGTCCCGATATTACTTTTTCAAAAACATTCCGCCTACGATGGCGAAGCGGTTAAGCCGTGCCCTCAATTTCAAACCGACTAATGACCTAGGTCGCTACCTAGGTGTTCCTCTTCTGCATGAACGGGCCAGCATCAATACATTTTGGACAACGTCCAACGCCGACTCTCAGGCTGGACAGCTAATCTTCTGGCATTTGCAGGTCGCACCACTTTGACACAGTCTATGATCGCAGCCCTCCCCACTTATACTATGCAGACTATCCTATTATCGCGCAGTCTATGTGATGATATGGAGAAAATGATGAGACAATTTATGTGGGGAGCTTCGGATGGCAAGAAGCTCGTTCACTTAGTCCCGTGGGAGGAAGTCTGCAAGTCAAAGGAAACGGGGGGCCTTGGCATACGGAAGATCCGTGACACCAACGATGCCTTATTGATGAAATTAGGTTGGAATTTGCTTACCAAACCTCATTCCTTATGGGTCCGGATTCTCTTCGCCAAATATAGCTTTGATGCTACCAATATCCCCTCCCATTTATAGGCTAAGGGCGGCTCGATGATTTGGAAGAGTTTAAAATCTATATAGCCCCTCGTGCTCCTAGGTATGTCTTGGCAAATCGGCGACGGTATGCGCACTCACTTTTGGCTCGACCCATGGTTGACAGGATTTGGAGTGCTAATCTTCCATGTTACTTCCCAGGTCCCTCCATCCTCTCTTCAACTTAGTGTCCACCATTTTGTGGACGCCGCTGGTAATTGGCAGAGGGATGCATTTCAAGCGTATCTCCCTCTACCGATTTTTCGAGCACTCCTTGGCACATTTCCCTCGAAACCTTACCTCGATCAGGATAAGATCATCTGGGGATGCTCCAACACTGGCAT
>JAOTAY010046228.1:0-20879 GCA_025629805.1 Erythroxylum baracoense
TCTTTAAGCATTTCAAAATCTGGCTGGAAGTAGAGTTAGGAGTTCTGTTACAGTTTAAAAACAGTCTGAACTCTTTTAGATATAACTTTCAGTATACTGAATCAAATTGAATGGTTCTAGTGTTATTAGAAACTAGAAACATAGTGGAACAAATTCTAGAAGAAAGTGTGACTCACATACACTATTTTTCTCGTCATAATGATCATGCAAAGTTAGCCCGAAAGGGTGTGTTAGGATGAAAATGTTGAGGTATGCTGGAATTTGACAACTAGAATGTTTTTACTAAACATGTTCGGTATTTTGCATATATTTTGATCAGTAGAGTTACAAATGAGATGATTCTTAATTTAAATTGAACTAGAGCTATTTTTCTACAAAATGTAAGAAGAAAGTGAATTTGAATTCTGTCTTTAAGCGTCTTGAAATTGAGCTTGAAAGTAAGTCTCAGCTTAGGTTGTAGCACTACCAGGGACAGAAATCTTGACCTGTGGTTATTGAATAAACTGTATTGATGTGGACCAAATTAGGTTGCGTTGTCTTCACCAAAGTTGTAGAATAAGCTTTAAATTGATATAAGGTTTGTAATTTCTGGACATCTGAGCTGAATGATATGAGTTGTACAATTAGAAGGACTGATCATGTACTAGCCAAAAGTTCAAATGTGCACAGTCTGTGGTATTTTGCACATAATTCATTGAATACTGAATCAAATTAGATGATCTTGGAGTCATAAGACACTGTAGAACAACTTTACAAAAGGAAGTTTTACCTAATTTTGTCAGTTACCCTATCAGGTTAATTATGCAAAGTTGACCCGAAATCATATAGGTAGAAAATCTAAAGTGGTCAATTAGGTTATGATATTGATTTCACATTGTTTTATAATGATCCAAATTATAAATACAAATGTTACTAATGAGGGCTTGATATTTGAATGTTTTGATGATTAGAATCAATATGATACCTCGAATTGTCATTGAACATGCATTGTGCATACATTCTATACATTGATGTGTATAAAAGAACACTTGTACATTTGTGCAACAATGTGATATTTGTGAATGTGTTGTGCATGTTATAGAGGAGCACATCAGACGCCAGTCAAACATTGCTGGACCATTCAGGCAATAGCTTCTTGAAGCATACTGTGAGTCAACCTAGATGAATTTCCTAGGATTGATTTAATTTGATTTGTTAAGCTTCCATTTATTGAACTATTTGTGAGTTGTTTCTGGATTCTGGATCTGAGGTCCAAGGAGTTAATAGTTAGGCATGTATTGGGAGTGTTTTGACTTGATATGAATTTGATTTTTGATTCTCAACAAAAGTTGAATGTCAAGCTTAGGTCCGATGACTGTGAAATTTTGTCTGAGTTTTTATCTAAGATTGTGATATATGAGATTTTTTGAAATTGTTGCATTTCATAAATTGCATGCTCATATAAAGGCGTTGTGACCTGAGTTGCCAGTATGAAGCACTTCCACGTAGAGCTTTGCTCCGTGATTTCTAATTTTACACGTAGAGCTAATACGGCAACAACCTAGAATCAAAGTCTAGATCACCTCCATTTCAATGATTATTCCCAATACCTAAATTCAATCAATCTAACACGACCCTTCACCCACAAAACATCAAGGAATTGGTAACAAAGAGTAAAAAGATTGCAGGAATTGAATTAACGCCACAAGTTAGAACTTACTTGATAAGCTGAATCAATCCTTAAGGTAAAACAAGCAAGAATCTGAATTCTCTCTTGAAGAAGAGTTTCCAATGTTTATTCACGTCTAATCTGAAGTTCACGCATAAAGTAAGGGTTTAAATACCCTTATGCAATACAAACTCTAACAAAGATAACCTAAAAAACCCTAAAGAAAGCCCAAAATATCAAAAAGGCCTTCTTGAAACAAATCTGCCCAAAAACAAATCCCACATGGATTTGGGCTTCAAAACTAATTAAAATTGACTAGTCCTAGTCCAAATAGGATAAAGAAACCACAAAAATAGAAGACTAACTTAAGAGGGGCGAATTGGGCTTTTAAACTAGGCCCACGAGCTTGGTTCCTTAAAATAAAACATGCACATGACTTTTTTAATGAAGCACATGCACACTTAATGCAAATCAGCCTATGAAAAAGCCTAAAAGAAGTCCACACACCCTTTACAAGATAAAATAAACCTAAGCCCATTGATTAGACATGTGCTTGTGAAAATTGACTTAAGTGTTAGCCCTCTTGGTTTGATGCCTCCAATATGTACACACACTTAGGCGTCTTCCTAAGCTCTTCCCCAAGCTTGATCAACAAAATTTCTTGAAGTTCTTGTGAAATAAAAGACTGTACATAAATCTGAAATTGTGCTTTGAGCTTGTTGGAGCATGACCTTATAACTGGACCCATTGGCATCCTCAAGTCTCCATTTCCTTGGTGAGTTGTGTCATCACACTTGTGCTTTAGTAAGAACACATGGGTAAATCAAGTACAATCATCAATGAATGTAATAAAGTATCTAAACCTAAGTCTAGATACAATTCTCATTGGTCCACAAAGATTGGAGTGAACTAATTGTAAAGCTTCTTGACTTCTAGTTGCCTTGCCAAAAGGCTTTCTTATGACCTTGCCACCAAGATATGCTTGGCAACTTGGTATGGAGACCTTGGACAATGATCCAAGTAAGCCACATGTAGCCAACTTAGTTATACTTTCTTATCTAATATGTCCCAAACGCTCATGCCAAGTCATCTCAGTAGTAACCTCAGTCACATAGCAACTAGAAGTAGCAACACTCGCGTTCAATTCAAACAACCTGTTGTTTACTAAACAAGAACACACGACTGCATTATCTTAATAATATCTACATATTTATTAAAGAAATTCAAGCAATATCTAAACTTTAACAATGAACATACATAAACCAAGTTTCTACATATCTTAGGTACATATAGAACATCAATTAACAACAAATGTCCATTGTTCAGAGGAACTCTACAAGTTCATATCCCTTCTACTTCAAGGTTTGCATTGTTCCCTACAGAAACATGCATTGCTCCCTTTGGCAACTTCCTAAAGGCCACAAACCAAGACTTTTCTTTGTCTATGTGGTCCGTTGCTCCCGAATCTATAATCCACAAAGAATCAAATTCAGTTAAGTACGTGCATGACACAAGATACACAAATGAAGTAGAAAAGGGATCATGTACCTTAGGAGGTGCTTTGTACTCATTTGCAAAGTGTCCTTTACTACCACAATTGAAGCACTTCAACTTGGCTTTGTTGTGCCCATTGTCTTGACCATCCTTCCTTTTCTTCTTCCTTTTAAACTTGTTCTTGTGGGGAAAGGAAGTTCCAGCAACATATGCCTTTGAATGGTTCTTGATGGTCATCACGTCTGTCTCTAGCAGAAGGTGTCTTGCAATGTCCTTAAATGACTTGATTTCAGAGTTGTGGCGTAAATTGACCTTCATTAATTGCCACTCCTCATCAGTGACTTGATTTAAGGAACGAATTATTGCTTGAACTTGTTGCTCATTAGTGAGCACATGACCAGCAGATTTGAGTTGATGCATCATGCATGACATCTCATGTAAGTGGGCACTCATGGTATTATCAGCCTTCTTACTATAATTCTCAAACTTGAGAATCATAGCTCTTTGTTTCCCTAAAGAAGCATCTCCATACTTAGTCTTGGCCGAATCCCATATGGCTTTGGTCGACTCAAGCATAGAGAAATCCACCATGAGTTCATCAACCATGGTACTTAAGAGAGTATCATGGACCACAAAATCTTTCTTCTTATATGCCTCATAGGTATTAAATTTTCCACCCACTACTGGTGGCTCGACTGTATGGAAAAGCACGTCAAGTGCATCTTGCTCATTTAAGACGAATTGAACCTTTTATTGCCAAATGGAGTAATTATCTCCATCAAATTTAATTTAACAACAAGATTCTTACATTCCATCTACATTGATGCAATTATCACATACAAGTGCATTTTTACCACAACAAGACTTAATCAAGCAACATGCATGAGAAACAACTATTTCATGCTAAATCATAACAAAAGAAATGCATATAACATTCAAATATATCTTACATGAAACCCAAGCACTTTCAAATATATCTTAGTGTGTCAAATGGAATTTGTAGCACTTAAGCTATAAAATTCCAATAGATACTTACCAAGTAGATATGGTAATGAGAGTGCTACTTTTAATGTTTTTGATTTACCTTTATATGATGTTGGTGATTCAAGATAAATCCTTTCGAGTATGGAGGGAATGATGAAGATCAAGTCCATGTATCTAAACATTCTTAAGATCCTTTACAATGAATTGGAGGTCAAAAGACATAATCAAATACCAAGATCATGAAGCAAGCTTTATAAGGGCTAATTTGAAAAATTCAAGCTAAAGAGAAAGTCGTGACCTTTAACGATTTACAATGTCAAGGAGTGAATATAGGTTAAACATGAGGAACCAGGAGTTATAATAGTAACCCAGTTTAGGCTTTATAATTAAGTAATATAGCCCAATTACAATAAATTATGCTAATTAATAAAATAAAATGAATTAAGACCCTTAAATACCTCATATTTATGCGAATTGGGCTCCATTTAACTTAAAACAAGTGGATTAGGTTGTTAGGCATTCTCCAAGCCTTGTTCTTTATGTATTAAGCATATTTCATCTTCAACAGCGTGTAGAAAAGTGATTAATCTTTTCAATTCATTTTATTCATCTTGAACAACCTCTTTGTCTTAAATATCTATGATTAATCCTTCCAAATCTATCTTTATATGTCTGGTCTTTACACTAGTCATTGGACATTCAATTGTTTATAGAGGATCATAAGAGTGGTAGTAAATAGGTGCTAGTGTAATCTGCTCCCCACTCACTCATTGAAAGGATTCATCCTTAATTCTCCTACATCATACAAAGATAAATCAACAACACTAAAAGTAGCATTGTCATTACCAATTCCTTGGCACATCTAGTTTATAGACTTCCTTTGAATAGGAAACTCTCCTCACACATATGAATACAAACCATATCTTAGGGTATCTTTATATGCCCATTCTTCCTTTCTAAGTTAGCATAAACCTTGTCATGTAAAACCCTAACAAATTTTCCTTATACTTACCGTCCAGATTTGTGTGTTCATAAGTAGGCAAAGCTAAGACATATAAAAGACTTAAAGTGTTAAATCCATACATAACTTCAAAGGGAGAATAAGGGGTAGTAGAATTGATGTAAGTGACCAAGTCATTGATGGAAACCCAACTAAAGACATGCAAAGGATGGTGCAATCTGGTTTAACATATTTTGATGATCCATTACACATTTGTGGAGATCAAATAACTTGAGCTAAAGCTAAAAGGATGAAGGAAGTTCTTAAAGGATTGATTGAAGATGTTTGGACTAAACAACTAAACAAGTAATAATAGAAGCTGATTTGGGCTTGGAGAGATCAATAAGCCCTATCACCTTAATTTACGCATTAAATAGGCCTAATTAGTTGTTTATTTGGCCTAATTAGAAAACTATTTTATTTTGACAATTTTAGGAGATCTATAACTGATTTGGGCTGCCTAAAAGTCCACTTTCTATTTTTGGCTTTAGGAATCAGTTTCAAAAGCCTTTCCCAAATGTTAGCGATTTCCTTATTTTTAGGAATAAATCATTGCTAGTAGATTGATTAGGGTTTTTATTAGCCTATATAATCGTCATCTTTGTATAATAATTGGGACGGGAATTTGTTTTACGTTTTTGGTGAGGTTATTCACTTTGTTGATTCTTCATTGAACTTGGAACTTATAAAGGTTATTCCTTGCAGCGTTCGTCTGACTTATCACTCTCAATCTCTTCTATTCCTAGAGTGTAGCATCAATATCCTTCTTTATAACTTTGGTTCATGTTTCCTAAAACATTGGGTTTTCTTGAAAATAGAACTGATTTAGCTTTTATGGAAATTCCATTTAACAACTTGTTTATGGGTTCCTAGATCTTGATTTGCGGGGTTCACATCAGTTGGTATTGGAGCTTGGGTTATTCTAAATCAGTTTGGTGCTTATTTCACGTTTCTTATTGTTTTTGTTGGTTTCTTACATACAAGTTTTTTGCAAGTCTTGCAAATCTGGTTGTTTTCTTCCATACAGGTTTCTTGCAAATTTGGTTGTCTTCTTGTTGCAATCTTTTCTCTTATGTCCTTCTTAAACTTTGCAAATCTATTCATCTTATTATTTTTCTCAATAGATTACTTTTCTTATTATTTCATATATGTTCCTTCTTCTTTTGATAGCCTTAATTGTGATTTGCTAAGAAAAGAAAAGAAAAGAAAAGAAAAGAAAAGAGGGCAGGTTTGAGTTGAGCAAAAGGGAAGTATTTGATTTGCTTTTTCCTATTTGAAATTGGAAATTAGTATTATTTTTATTCATCTTTGTTTCATCTCCTTTTCTTTGCTATCTTGTCTAGTTTCATTGTTTGAGCTCTTACTCTAGTCCCATTTTCTTTGTTCCTTAATCTGGTTGAGTTCTTTGGATAAGTTGGGCATGCATTGCAAGGTAATCACTAAAATTAGAGTTCTTTTAGGGCTTTAAAGAACTAATTTAAGTTAATGGTAAAAGACAAGAGTGATTACATTCTAGTTAAAAAGCCTTGCAAGAGCTTTGTAACGAAATCAAGTTCGTGAAGTTTCGATTGTGCATAGACAAGAAAGGCGACAATACCATGTTGAACATGAGGAGGAAGATGATAGTGGTGATTTTAATATAGGAGAGGCCAATAACATATTTGATCAAAATAGAGGTGGTCAAAGGGGGGGAAAGGATAGATCATTATGATCAAAACTTGGGAAACATTAAAATGAAGATTCCATCGTTTTCAGGCAAGAATGATCCTGATGCATACTTGGAGTGGGAGAAGAAAGTGGAGTTGGTCTTTGATTGTCATAACTACTCTGAAGTAAAAAGGTAAAACTTGCTACTGTTGAGTTTACTAACTATGCTATTATTTGGTAGGATCAACTTGTTTTGACTAGGAGATGAAATTATGAGAGGCCAATTGAAACTTGGGAGGAAATGAAGGCTATTATGAGTAGAAGATTCATTCCATCTCATTTGTATAGAGACTTGTACCAGTGGCTACAAGGCCTAAACCAAGGATCTAAGAGTGTGGAAGAGTACTACAAGGAGATGAAGATAGCCGTGATTAAGGCTAATGTGGAGGAGGATCGAGAGGCAAACATGGCATGATTTTTTCATGGCTTAAATAGGGAAATTACAAATGTGGTAGAGTTGCAACGTTATGTGGAGCTAGAGGATATAGTACATATGAACATAAAGATTGAGAGACAACTCAAAGAACAACGATCAGTACGGTTCAGGAAAAAATCAAGTTCTTCCTCTTGGAAACGGAAATGGAGCAAGAAGGATGATGATGTTGATCTTAAGAGCAAGTTTGAATAATCTAAAAGTAAGTATGTTGGTTCTAGCCTAGATAAAGTTAAGTCTAACTCCCAAACCTCTAGAAATGGAGATATTAAATGTTTTAAGTGTTTAGGATGGGGACTCATTACATCCCAGTGCTCGAATAAGCGAGTGATGATTTTGAGGGGAGATGGTGACGTTGAGAATGAAGGTGAATTTGATGATGATTGCATGTCACAATCGGAGGGGAGAGATGATGAAATGTATCCAGTTGCTGGTGAAATCCTTGTCACTAAGAGAGCTTTGACTGTGGAAGTGATGAATGAGGATGAAGCATAATGAGGCTTTCCACTCACGTTGTCACATCAAAGACAAGGTATGTAGCATGATTACAAATGGTGGAAGTTGTGCTAATGTTGCAAGCAATGTTTTTGTTGAAAAAATAAATCTACCTACTACTAAGCCCTAGACCTTATAAACTTCAATTCGGGGAAGTCAAGGTTAACAAACAAGTGTTGGTGTCATTTTCCATTAGTAGGTATCATAATGAGATGCTTTGTGATGTTATACCTATGCATGCTAGTCATTTGCTTTTGCTGACCATGGCAGTTTGATAAGATGGTTAGTCATGATGGATTCAAGAATAGATACTCTTTTGTAACACATAGGAAACCTATAACTCTTGTACTATTAAGACCTCAGCAAATATATGAAGATCAAGTGAGGATGAAAAATGAGTGTGAGAAAAGAAAGAATGAGGCTGAATGTGGAAAAAGAAAGAGTGAGAGTGAATATGAAATTCATATCAAATTCGCATGCGAGAGGGTAATGAATGGAAAACTACCTTTAAGACTAAGTATGGATTATATGTGTGGCTAGTGATGCCTTTTGGGTTAATAATGCCCCTAGTACCCTCATAAGATTGATGAACCATGTATTATGTGCTTCCATTGGTAAGTTTGTTGATGTGTACTTTGATAATATTTTGATTTATAGCCAGATCTTATTTGAGCATCTTGAACACTTGCACAAAGTTCTAAGTGTTTAGCGTGATAAGAAACAATAAAGTGTTGGAATTTTATAGCACAAGTGCTATAAATTCCATTTGACGCACCAAGATATATTTGAAAGTGCTTGGGTTTCATGTAAGGAGCTAACCCTCAGCTCAAGGGAGCTCAATAAAGCTCATGTAAGCTATAAGTGATTTGATATGACTTTCCCTTAGCTCAAGTGTCTAAAGCTAGCTTAAGGTGAGCTTGTGGGAGCTCATTAGAACTAGTTAATAGCTCGAAAGCTGGGGATAAGCTCAATTGAACTCAATTGAGATTACCCCAGCCCATCTTTGGCTCTTGGGAATCGAAGCTAGCTATAAATGTGTTCACACTAGTTAAGCTAGAAGAGCTAATTAAAGAGCATGAGTTGGAGTTGAAACCTAAAGTTTAATGAGCAAAATTGGTGGTGCTAGATGAAGGAATATAGCGTGCTTGAGTGCACAATAGACACTAGGGTATACCATGAGCTGTAGCACACCATAATGCATCTTCCCATGCATGCACTTAAAGTGCAAGTTCATTGTCTCCATATGGATACATGAATTGGGCCAAGAAATGATGAATTGGGCCAAGAGGTTGAATTCTAATAATGGGGAAGATTCATCATATACCTTGCTTTAGAATGAACAGACATGACACCCTTTCACCAAGGTATGTGTACTTTGGATGAATGAATATGTTGTTTCAGTCAATGGTTGTGACCATTCGGCCAAAAAGAGGTTCATGTACAAGAATGAATTGTCATGAGTGTACCATCATAACATTAAGTGAAGATATATGAGAGTCATGATGTTTTGCCAAGATACATAACTCTTGGAAGAGTCATGACTTTTCAAAGACACCTTTTTGTGGCCTATTAAAGGGAATTTCATAGTTCCTTTAAGAGAGTTTTTTTCTTTGGCTGAATACTACACTCTTTTCCCTATCTTTGGGAAAAAAACACTCCCTTATTTCAAGTCTTCATGCATTGAAGCACTCTCCCATAAAATAGTTGTTAAGCTTATTAAGAGCATTGTGGGTGAACCATAAGGATTGCTACTTTCACAAGTTGGCAACTCTTCCGAAGTGCTTTGTGACAAGATCAGTTTACTTTATCCATTCCAATCATGACGAGTTGGGGAAGAAGGAGAAGCCATACTGGATCTCCTTAAGGGAGGCAAAACATCAAGCATACAAGGAGTTATTCCGCTACATTTCAAGTAAGTATATCATCCTACCCTTCTTAGTAACATGCGTATGATCTTGTATACTTATGAAATCATGAGATTTCTTGTTTGAGATATGATATAAAATCAACATAAAGGTTGATGAAGAAAAGGTTAAAGCTATTCGTGAGAGGCCTACACATAAATCTATAACTGAGGTGCAAAGCTTTCACGGGTTGGCTAGTTTTTATAGGAGGTTTGTTAAAGATTTTAGCACCATTGCTGCACCATTAACAAAACTTGTTAAAAATAATGTTTGATTTAAGTGGCATAGTGAACAAAAATCAGCATTTAATTTGATTAAAAACAAGCTAAGTTCAGAACCATTACTTGCTCTACCTAACTTTGCTAAAACGTTCGAAGTTGAGTGTGATGCTTCAGGTATATGTATTGGAGCTATTTTTGCTGAGAACCAAGGAGCCTATGTGTGAATAGTTATTAAAGACCCTTCGTACATTCCAGATGATCCAATTACAAGGTCAAGGGCTAAGAAGAAGAAGGAAGCTCTTAATGGGCTGATTCAAGATATTTGCACCAAACAAGCTATTTTGGGCCAAAAGAGAAGCCTTGAAGGTGGAACTTACAGCCCAAGTATTATTAATGTGGTCCAAGTACTTAGTGGGCATATATTAGAGTCAGTTGGGTCTTAAATGGGTTGATTAGCCCACTAAGGCTAGGTATTACTAATTTCGGGCTAATGGGTATACCAAATCTTGTTTTCACTTCTTTTGTTAGGTTTAGACCTAGGGCATATAAATCTGCATCTTATGTATTCAGAAACAACTTTTGACATCTTTTTATGAGAATTGAGAGAAGCTTCTCTTGGATTCTTCATTGAATTGCAGAACTTATCAAGATTGATTCAATCTTGTGGCATTCAAACCTGACTTATCACTCCCTCTTCTCATCTATTCTGGAGTGTGGCATCCATATCCTTCTTTTTATCCTTTGTTTGTGTTGTTGTGACCTGATTTAGCTTTCTTAGAGGTGAAACCTGTCTGGCTTTGTGGCTATCTAGATTTAGTCATTTTCGGGTTTGCATCAGTTGGTATCAGAGCTTTGGCCTCTAAATCAGGTTGGATTCATTCTTTTCTTCTTATCTATTAAAAAAACGATTCTGCAGATTGTGTCTTATTCTTTGGGTCTTTTTGATTTCCCATTGTTAGTTCTTTATTTTCTGTTCATACTCATTTTTCTTGGCAGATTTTGCAGATTGTGTTGTTCTGTTGTGTCTTTTTGTTTTCCCATTGTTAGTTCTACATTTTCTGGTCAGATTCATTTTTTAGGCAGATTATCCATTTGTGTTCTTTGTTTGTTTGTGATTATGCCTTGCTCATTCCAACATCTGATTGTTGTGTTCAAATGTCTGGGTAATGTTGTGCAGATTCCTACTCAAGTTATTATATTCTGATTTGTAAACAAAAACGAAAAAAGAGAAAGACAGAAAGAAAGGTGTAAATCAGAATCTGGTCAGCCTTGTTAAAACTTGAACACTAGTTGATCAGATTATCTTTATGTGTTTCTTGTTACAAATGTAGCCAAACTAGTTCTTTTGTTTCTTGAGCACAATAGTCACTATCTTATTAAGTGAACAGTTGTTGGTTTGTCATTCCTATTGTGTTTTCTGAGTTCTTATCAATCATTCTAAATCTACCAATTTGTTACATTCTTGTAAGCTTTTTGCTTCAAGTTAAATTATCTTGGTTTTGTTTGGTTAGTTCTTTAAAGAGCCTAAAGAGCTAGTTTGAGTGGTAAAAGGCAGGAGGGTGAGCTCATTATGACAAAAGCCAATTTAAGAGAGAAAACATGAGTGTTGAGTGACACTAATTTGAGGGAAGCATGTGAGGGAGTGTTGGTGAGATATTTTCCAATTTTTCTTGCAGATTTACAGCCATGACATCTATAAGGGTGTTCTTAGTGAAGGAGACAATAGTGACAACTTCGTGCTCAAAGCAATGCAATAATGAATTGAGCGCATAACTATCATGTTTGGAGAGATAAGGGATAGAATGGATAGATAAGACGCTGAAATTGTAGATTTCATAGAGGGAGAGTTCATGATGTTCCTAATGCTAGAAGGCGAGAGAGGCATGATGACAATGAGTATTATGATGATAATAGAGGGGATGATGCTGATTTTGATGATGTGACTTATTGGACAGATTTAACAATAATAGAGGTGGAAGGAGATTTGGTGGAAGACATGATGCATATGACTGTAACTTGGGAAGCATCAAGATGAACATTCTATCATTTGAAGGGAAGAATGATCCTGAAACCTATTTAGAGTGGTAAAAGAAAGTGGAGTTGGCCTTTGATTGTTATAACTATTCCGAAAAGAAGAAAGTCAAGTTTGTAGCTATTGAATTCACCAACTATGCAATTATTTGGTGGGATCAAATTGTTCTAGCTAGAAGAAGAAACTGTGAGATACATATTCGTACATTGGCAGAAATGAAGACTATCATGAGAAAGAGATTCATTCCCAATCTTTACTATAGGGAATTGTATCAAAAATTGCAAGGACTCACTCAAGGAAGCAAAAGTGTTGAGGATTATCATAAAGAGATGGAGATTGCCATGATTAGAGCAAATGTTGAGGAGGATAGAGAGGCAACCATGGCACAATTTTTAGATGGGCTGAACAGGGTCGTAGCTAATGTTGTTGAGTTGCAGCATTATGTATAAGGACATAGTTCGTATGGCCATGAAGGTGGAGAAGCAACTTAAAAAGAAGGGTTCCATGCGAGTTGGGCAGAATTCGAGTGCTAGTTCCAATTGGAAATCAAATTGGAACGAAAAGGAGGAGAAGGCAAACTATAATTCCAAGAGTGATAACAAGCCTAAATTTGAGTCTTCCTGGAGCAAGGATGTGAGCTCTAGCAAGGAGTAAGGTAATTCTGATTTCCAAACTCGAAATAGAGATATTAAGTGTTTTAAGTGTTTGGGCAGGGGGCATATCGCATCGTAATGTCCAAATCGACATACCATGATCTTTAAGGGAAATGGAGACACTGAGTTCGAGAGTGAACCTGATGATGAATTACCACCAAATGATGATGAGAACGATGGAGAACAATATCCGGTGGAGGGAGAGGCCTTAATCACAAGGCGAGCATTACATGTGCAAGAGAAGGAGGAAGATGATGTGCAACACTTGATGTCATATTCAAGGAAAGGTGTTTAGCCTTATCATAGATGGAGGGAGTTGCACTAATGTAGCAAGTGAATTGATGGTATCAAAACTGAATTTGCCTACCACTAAGCAGCCTACCATATACTCTTCAATGGTTGAATCATAGCGGAGAAGTGAAGGTGGACAAATAGGTTTTTGTTTCATTTTGTTTTGGCAAATATCATGATGAGGTTTTGTGTGATGTGGTGCCAATACAAGCTGGTCATATTCTTTTGGGTGGATCTTAGCAGTTTGATCGACGTGTTATGCAAGATGGGTTCAAAAATTGGCACTCTTTTGCCAACGAAAAATCAATCACTCTAGTACCATTAACTCCTCAATAAGGGTATGAGGATCAGATGAGAATTAAAAATGAGAGTGTAAAGAAAAGAGAGTGTGAAACTAAGTGTAGTGGAAAGAAAGGAGTGCAAGAGAATGCAAAGAGAGAAAATTCAAAAACAGCAAAGAAAAGGCAACAAGTGAGTGCAAAAGAGAAAGAGAGAAACCAAGAGAGTTTCTTTGCAAAAGAAAGTGACATCAAGAGAGCTTTTTATTCTAAAGAACCTATGTTTGTATTGTTGTACAAAGAGGCATTGTTCAACACTAACGACATTAACTATTCTTTGCCAAGTGTTATCATTTCTCTTTTGCAGTATTTTGATGATGTGTTCCCCGAGGAAGTTCCAAGTGATTTGCCACCAATTTGGGGAATAGAACACTAAATTGATTTCATCCCTGGTGCTTCAATTCCAAACTGACTAGCCTATAGAAGTAATCCTGAGGAAATGAATTCAGAACAATTGAAGGAACTCATGACTAAAGGATATGTGAGGGAAAGCATGTGTCCATATGTAGTTCCGGTGTTACTTGTGCCTAAAAAGAATGGGACATGGAGGATGTGTGTTGATTGTTAAGCCAACAACAAAATCACTGTAAAGTATAAACATCCCATTCCTAGATTAGATGATATGCTTGATGAATCGAATGGTTCTTGTGTGTTTTCTAAAATTAATTTGAAGAGCGGATATCATCAAATCAAAATCATAAGGGAGATGAGTGGAAAATAGCCTTTAAAATAAAATATTGATTATATGAGTGGTTAATTATGCCATTTGGTTTAACTAATGCACCTAACACATTATAAGGTTAATGAATCATATTTTGCATGCTTTCATTGGTAGATTTGTGGTTGTTTACTTTGATGACATTATGATTTATAACAAAAACTTAGATGAGCATATTGATCACTTGAGAAGTGTTCTAAGTGTTTTGCATGAACAACTGTTGTATGCTAGCTTTAAAAAGTCTTCCTTTTGCACAAATCATATTGTTTTTCTTGGTTATGTAATGCTAAGGGAATTTTAGTTGATAAGGAAAAGGTTAGAGCTATTCGTGACTGCCCTACACCTAAGACAATTGCTGATGTGTGTAGCTTTCATGGTTTGACTAGCTTTTATAGGAGGTTTGTTAAGGATTTCAGTACCATAGCCACACCATTAAATGAAATTGTGAAAAAGAATGTTGGTTTTAAGTGGGGTGATGAGCAAGAAAATGCTTTCAATTTGATTAAGGATAGGTTAAGTTCTGGACCATTGATTGCTTTACCTGACTTTGCTAAAACTTTTGAGATTGAGTGTGATGCTTCAGATATTGGCATTGGAGCTGTTTTGATGCAGGAACAATGTCCAATTGCATTCTTTAGTGAGAAGTTGAGTGGGGTAACCCTTAACTACCCAACTTATGATAAGGAGATGTATGCATTGGTTCGAGCTTTGCAAACCTCGCAATATTACCTATGGCCTAAGGAATTTGTCATACATACTGATCACAAATCCTTGAAGCATTTGAAAGGAGAAGGAAAGGTGCATAAGACGCATGCCAAGTGGATGGAATTCGTTGAAACCTTCCCCTATGTTATCAAGTATAAGCGAGGTAAAGAGAATGTGGTTGCTAATGCATTATCTCGAAGGTCTTCTCTTATCTCTACTTTAAGTGCCAAATTACTAGGAATTGAGTATATCAAAGACTTATATTGTAATGATCCTAATTTTGCTAATGTTTATGGAGCTTGTGAGAAAGTTGCATTTAGAAAGTTTTATAGGCATGATGGGTATTTATTTCGAGAGAACAGATTGAGTGTGCCTATGTGCTCCTTGAGGGATTTGGATGTGAGGGAAGCTCACAGTGGTAGATTGATGGGTCATTTTGGTGTGAGGAATAGATGTCTTGCATGAAAATTTCTTTTGGCCACAAATGAAGCATGATGTTTAGCGAATTTGTGAGAAGTGCATCACTTGTAGACAAACCAATTCTAAGGTCTTACCTTATGGATTGTACACCCCTTTACCCATACCTAGTGAACCATGGGTTGATATCTCTATGGGCTTTATATTGGGACTGTCTAGGTCAAAACAGGGTAGGGATTTAATATTTGTTATTGTCGACAGGTTTTCTAAGATGGCGCATTTCATTGCTTACCATAAAACTGATGATGCCAACAATGTTACTGATTTGTTCTTTAAGGAAGGAGTTCGTTTGCATGGTATACCAAAAACCATAGTTTCTGATCATGATGCAAAGTTTTTGAGCTACTTTTGGAAGACATTGTGGGGTAAGTTAGGAACCAAACTTCTCATTTCAACTACTTGCCATCCACAAACAGATGGCCAAACAGAGGTAGTAAACCGAACTTTGTCTACTTTATTGCGTTCTACTATTTAAAAGAATTTGAAGAATTGGGAAGAGTGCTTGCCACATGTTGAATTTGCTTGCAATCGAAGTGTGCATTCTATTACTAATTTTCACCTTTTGAGATTATGGATGGCTTTAATCCATTAACTCCTTTGGATTTGTCAACTTTGCGAATTGATGAGAGAGCTAGCTTCAATAGCAAAAAGAAGACTGAAACAGTGAAATAAATGCATGAAAAGGTAAGGCAGCAAATTGAAAAGCGAAATGAACAATATGCTACTCAAGTAAAAAAAGGGTGCAAGAAACTTGTGTTTGAACTAGGAGATTGGGTTTGTGCGCAAATGCGCAAGGAGAGGTTTCCAGCTCAAAGACATACCAAGTTGCATCCTTGAGGTGATGGTCCATTCCAAGTTCTTGCGAGAATTAACGATAATGCCTACAAATTGGATCTCACAGGTGAGTACAATGTTAGTGCTACATTTAATGTTTCTAACCTTTCTCCCTTTGACCAAGTGAAGATTCGAGGATGGATCCTTTTGAGGAAAGGGGAGATGATGAGAACTAAGGATCCAATGTGCGGGCAGTTATTAAAGACCTTTGCACATTCTAGATGGTTCAATTACAAGGTCAAAGGCTAAGAAGATGAAGGAAGCACTTAATGGGCTGATTCAAGATATTTGGACCAAACAAGTTATTTTGGGCCAAAAGAGAAGCCTTGAAGGTGGAACATACAACCCCAAGTATTATTAAGGTGGTCCAAGTACTTAGTGGGCATATATTAGAGTCAGTTGGGTCTTAAATGGGCTGATTAGCCCACTAAGGCTGGGTATTACGAATTTTCAGCTAATAGGCATACCAAGCATACTTGTTTTCACTTCTTTTGTTAGGTTTAGACATAGGGCATATAAATATGCATCTTACCTATTCAAAAATAACTTTTTACATCTTTTTATGAGAATTAAGAGAAACTTCTCTTAGGTTCTTCATTGAACTGCAAAACCTATCACGATTGATTCAATCTTGTGGTGTTCAAACCTAACTTATCACTGCCTCTTCTCATTTATTTCGGAGTGTGACGTCCATCTCCTTCTTTTTATCCTTTGTTTGTGTTTGTTGTGACCTGATTCAGCTTTCTTGATGGTGGAATCTGTCTTGCTTTGTGGCTATCCAAATTTAGTCATTTTGGGGTTTGCATCAAAAGAGATCTACTTTGTATGGATTCAGAAATCAATTCATGTTGTTTTACAATCCAAACCAAACACAAACCTAGAATCAAGACAAAGTAAACATTGAAAAATGAAGACTGTAAAAATCTATCGTAGAAACCCAAAAATACAAATTCAAAAGCCCAGAAATGATTCAAGGGAGATGTTGCTCGATCAAATGGCAGAGTGAGGAGCAGTATTGATAAGTTCCCATGGCATTTCCCTATCCACTAGTGATGGATATCGATGGTAAGTGGCTGTGAATGACGTTAAGCAGTAGCCAATCTCTTCCTTGTCACCACCACCACTTTCTCTCACTGACAGAAGGGAATCACCGCACTACAACCTCATTTTTGGTACACGAGTTAGCCAGAAACTTTATACAGAGACAAAAGTGTAGTCCCATACAAAAGATTACTCCAAGAATGCTTCATTTTCTCTTCTTTTGCATTCATCAACACATCTTTTATTGTCAATGGTTTGCTAAGCTGTCAGTTGCCACATTCTTCTATTCGTTATACTCATACTTCTCCAACAGATCAAAGAAATGTCGATTAGAGTACCAAATCCTCTTTAATAAGCACTCTTTGTCTCTATTTCTATTTGATCGCAAAGGCTAAAGCACAATCAAGTTAAACAAAAATTCAAAGTACTATAGCAGCTAAAATGTCAAAAGGGTTTGATGCTTAAGTTAGGTTAACAAAAATTAACTTTAAATAATTAAAGTGGGTGCCACATTTAAAATATTAAAAATTTTAATTTAAGCACACAGGTTCCACATTGTCACTTGGTAATATGGGACCCACCTAAATATTAAAATATTATAAATATGTGCTAGGTCAACAAAAAACTGATTGTGTCTCATTATGGTCAGTTTTAGTTAATTTAGGGTCAAATTTTAAAATTTTCAAATGCTAGGGTTTAATTTGTACTCTTCAAAATGTTAGGGTTAAATTTATAGGAGGATGTAAACTTTGGGGTTAAAAATGACCTTTTTTCCTAGCAAAAACATGTATAGCTTGGTCATTCAAATAATTTGTATCCTCAATCTTGTTTGGTTCATAAGTACCAACAATATTACCATAGTTTTTTTGCACAAATTTTTCTTTTTTTTTCCGAAAGGCAACATCAACTTTATTGTAAAGAGATAATCTTAGATTACCTTTTGCTTTTTATAGCTGTTGATACCCCTTACATTCTAAGCTAGAACTAACATTATGAAAGGTTTAAGGTGTTTGAAATTCCCTTGGCTTTAGCCTTTCTTCCTAAACTTCTTCAAAGTTAGGCTGAATACATCTAGATTTCAAGTTTCATCTTTTCCCATTATCGAATATTATCATATTTGAAGTTTCAATATTATTAATTTCTTTAGCTTCCCTGCGTAAATAGACTTCATTAGCCAATGGTTTAGGAGTAATCATTCCAAAACAGTTCTTGTTAATTTTAGATCATAACTCAACCATGAAATCTCATGATTTCTTAAGTATACAAGATCCTACGCATGTCACTAAGAAGGGTAGGATGATATACTAACTTGAAACGTAGTAGAATAACTCTTTGTATGCTTGATGTTTTGCCTCCCTTGTGGAGATCCACTATAGCTTCTTCTTCTTCTCCAACTCGTCGTGGTTGGATTGGATGGAGTAGACCCATCTCGTCACAATGCACTAAGGTCAGAAGAGTTGCTAACTTGTGAAAGTAACAATCCTTATGGTTCACCACAATGCTCTTAATAAGTTTAACAACTATTTTATGGGAGAGTGCTTAAACACATGAAGACTTGAGAGAAAGGAGTCTTGTCGGCTTAAAAATGGGGAGAAGAGTGTAGTATTCGGCAAAAAAAACTCTCACTCAAAGGAACTACGAAATTTCCTTTTATAGGCCACCAAAAGGTGCTTTTGAAGAGTCAAAACTCTTCCAGGAGTTATATATCTTGGCAAAACATCATAACTCTTCCAAGAGTTATGTCTCATGGAAAAATATCATGGCTGTTGGCTAAGGGAAACATCCTTTGGCAAAGAGTCATATATCTTCACTTAAAGTTATGATGGTGCACTCATGACCATTCATTCTTATATATAAACCCCTTTTTAGCCGAATGGTTACAACCATTGGCCGAAACAACACATCCTTTCATCCAAAGTACACATACCTTGGTGAAAGAGTGTCATGTATTTTCATTATAAAGCAAGGTACATGATGAATCTTCCCCATTGGCTGAATTCAACCTCTTAACTGAATTCATGTATCCATGCGGAGACAATGAACTTACACTTTAAGTGCATGCATGAGAACATGCATTATGGTGTGCTATAGCTCATGGTACACCCTAGTGTCCATTGTGAACTCAAGCACGTTAGATTCCTTCATCTAGCATCACGAATTTTGCCCATTAAGTTTTGGGTTTCAACTCCAACTTATGCTCCTTAATTATCTCTTCTAGCATATCTAGTGTGAACACATTTATAGCTAGCTTCAATTCCCAAGAGTCAAAGATGAGTTGGGGTAATCTTAGTTGATCCCAATTGAGCTTATCCCCAGGTTTCTAGCTATTAACTAGTTTTAATGAGCTCCCAAGAGCTCACCTTAAGCTAGCTTTAGACACTTGAGCTAAGGGAAAGTCATGTCAAGCCACTTATAACTTACATGAGCTTCATTGAGCTCCTTTGACCTGAGGGTTAGCTCCTTACATGAAACTCAAGCACTTTCAAATATATCTTGGTTCATCAAATGGAATTTGTATCACTTAAGCTATAAATTTCCAATAGTTCTCAAGTGGGGTGATATTCTTTTTTCTAAGTAGAGCATGATCCTTACGGTTTGTATAATTCTTAGATTCCGTTCCTTGGCCTTTCTCATATCTTTTATCCAACTTGAAGAAGTAGAGCATTCAACTGTTCTCCCTATCCTCCTAAATGTTTTTGTTAATTGATTTATCTAATCCTATAAGCTCAAAGTAATTACCCTTGACAAACATGTTGCCTATTTTTCTCTACTCCTTCGCTTACCATCTAAGAGATGGCTTCCAATGGTATGAAACATTGACTGAATCTCCCACTAGTGCTTCTAGCTCACTAAATCAAATTATGGGGATTATATTTGGGAGACTTATAATTAAATTTATCTCAACACATTTCTTAGAAATTTCAGTCATTTTCGGTGAATCAATGTAAGTATCCATAGATATAGGTTTCCTTATAACTAACATGACAACTTAAAGGCAAAAGGTACAAATTATTCCCTAACATTTTTTAAGAATTTTAAATTAGTGCCTATTGTTAACGATGATGTCATGTTACACCTTAATTTTTTAAAATGGCATTGATATCATTTTTAATCTTTAAAATGTTAAGCCAGCTTCTAATATACATGTCATAAATTTAGCCTATGTGATGTGAGACCCAATAGGAACTTGCCATAGAGAACCTTCAACAAGATGAAGCTATGCCCAGGAATGGCTAGAATCAAACAAACACGCGGAAGTATAAAAAACAAAATTGAAAAGATAGAAAAACAGAACACAAAGAGAAAAGGGGGCTAGAGGAATGTTGGTCAATGGAAAGAACCCTAAGAGAACTTGTCTCTTAGAACCCTAGCCTTGGGACACCATAAAGGAAGACCATGCCTTTGATAAGTCAAGTATTCTCAAAGAATACCAAGAAAGCAAAAATGCTCTAAATAATACCCAATATTGTTTCTAAATCAATCTCCTCAAAGTACGTAGAGGGTGCCTATTTATAGGAAAAATTTTCTAAATTAATGTCCTATGGCAGAAACTAAATAAAATGAAAAAAAATTAAACTTAGAAAAAGTTTTGAGATGACCTTATTTCAAGGAAAACAAAAAGGAAACTAATTAAAATATGATTTGAACATATTGAACCTTATGGAGCAGGTCCTTCTCCTCATTTTTAAGTGGCACATGGTTGTCACATGGTATCGCACATGAGTTCTTCCAATTAGACTCCATGTGGGCCTTTGGACACTTCATGTTGGGCTTCAAGGACTAAGACAATGCCTTTTGGACCTTTATGAGATGCAATCTAACTCAATAATATGGGCTCTATCTCTTGAAGGTCTTGGATCAAACAATTCAATGCTTGCTTCATTGCTTTGGCCCTAGCTCTTGT
>JAOTAY010046267.1:0-20870 GCA_025629805.1 Erythroxylum baracoense
ATAATTGTTGTTCTTAATTGTCATCTTGCAACAAATCGAGAGAGTGAGTGAGATGAAAATCGTGTAGGATTGTACAATGAGAGTTGGCGACCTATAAACTAGTAATTATTATGTCAATTGAATAATTAGAAGAGAGATCTCAATTAGACAATTGATAATCCATAGGATAGTGTAATAACTAGTTGAATCGGTAGAGTCATTGGGTAGGTTAAGAGATTGTCCAATCGCTTCCCGTTAATTCAATTAGGGGCAAATAGTTACACCTTAAGAAAGGGTAATTAGTGCTTTCGGAAATCCAGGGTGAGACACAATTTAATCAATAAAAAATGAGGGAGACAGAATAAGGAAAAAGTAATCTCTAGCATTTAGATCCCAGAAATCAGATTTTCTGCAATTGCGGTATTGTCCACTGTTTATATTAGTCTTTTAATTTTAATTTAATTTTCTATATTAATTGCATTAAACAATTTTATTTCTTAAACAAAGTATTTTCTAAATTAAGTGGTGTTTGGGCATCAATCCTTGTGGGATCGATATTTGCTCTTTCTAACTACAAGTTATGACCCGTTTACTTGCAGTTTTTGAGCGTAAAATAAGTAGATAGGTTTTACAATCCATCAACAAGTTTTTGGCACTATTGCCAAAGATTGATTGTTTAGCATTTTGTTTAATTTAGAATATCTTGATTTAAGAATTTTGATACGTTACCTTATGAACTTACAGGTGCATGAACACAAGGTGCACATGGAGGACGAAAGAAGTTATTGAAGACAAATTCCCTGACATTAAGAAGCACGAAAGAGACATAAGAAGGGCAAAGCGCTTAAATTTCTCACATCAAAATATGGTTGAAGAAGAAGAGCAAGGAGGACAAGAAAGAACACTTATAGATTTCATGAGGCCAGGGTTTAGTCCTCAAGAAATGGCAAGGCCGATAGTTCAAGCAAATAATTTTGAGATAAGCCAACACTACTCAACATTCTTCAAAACAATGTGTAGTTCTACGGGTTATCTAACGAGGATCTGAATGCACACATTGCAAATTTTTTGGAGATCTGTGACACATTCATATTTAATGGAATGTCTGACGATGCAGTGAAGTTGCGACTATTTTCATTCACGTTGAAGGATTAGGCTTAAGCATGGTGCAATTCTCTAAATCCAGGCCAAATCACAACTTGGGAGCAGCTTGCTCAAACATTCCTCGCAAAATACTTTCCTTTAACAAAGATGACAAGGATTATAAAGGAAATAACAAATTTCCAACAGAGTGACAAAGAATCTCTCTACGAAGCTTGGGAGTGATTTAAAGAACTTCAAAGGAGCTGTTCTCATCATAATCTCCTAAAGGAATTCCTGCTTCAAACATTTTATAATGGAGTGAACCCGAGCACAAGGGGCACAATTGATGCAGTAGTCAGAGGTTCATTAATGAGGAAGACAATAGAAGTAGCATATGATTTGTTAGAGGAGTTGGCAGGTAATAGCTACATATGGTCGAGTGAGAGGAGTAGACAAGGACAGAAGGAAGAAAAAGGTATGATACCTATTGACTCGGTTACTGCCTTGCAGGCTCAAATTATAGCCTTGATGAAGTAGCTAAACAACATACAAAGGGTGTCCACCTCAGCAGCTAAAGCAATGCAAGCATAACGTGAGCCGTGTGGGGAGAATTGTTGGCCCCCGAACTTTTTTTCTTGATGAATAAGAATGATTTAAATTAATTATGAGGTCTTTAAGGACTTATGTTGTGGAGTTAATTATTATGTTAATGTTAGTAAGATTTTATAACATAGGTTAATTGAATTAAAGTGTTAAGGTAGTAAGATTGCATGAAGGGCTTTTTTGGGAGATCACTTAAGGATAAAAGATGCAAGGCATATAACAAAGGGTAAATGGGAATTTTAACAATAATTAAGGGCAAAATTGGAAAAGGAAAAGTGTTGTCTTGCTTTTAAGAAGGACAAAAACGAAATTGAGGGAGAGAAAGAAGAGAAAATCGTGAAAGAGGGAAACAAAAGGGAGAGAGAGACATCCATGGGAGAAAAGGAGAGAAGGCAAGTTAAGGTTTCATCATTTCTTAACTTTTGAGAGAGCTTTTGAGGTGATTCAAGAAGAGAGAAAGGTAGAGGAAGAGAAGAGCTCTCATTAGAGCCAAGAAAATCTTTGATTGGTGAAGATTCAAGGTAAGTTCATGTGTAATCTTTTGGATTTTTGTAAGGGTTTTGTGTTATGAAGCTTAGGAAATGGATGGGTTTAAGTATTCTAGAATCAATTTTTAGTGAATATGCTTGTTGGGTTCTTAATTGGAAGTCCTACTGAATTGAGAATTTTGTCAATGTTAAAGGGAATCAAAGAAGGCAAGAGGAGCAAGAGGAAAGGCATTTTTGAGCAAATTTTAAGCAAGGAATTCAAGGTGGGTTCCTTGTTTATAGTTGAGTTAATGAGTCATGAGAAATTTTCCAAATCAATAATGTTAAATGATTTCGATTACTTTATAAATTTTGCATTTATTACTTCTTGAATGATTTAAGAAATTGCTACATGTTTGGTATATGAATCTCGGTGATGATTTGTAAAATGATGATGGAAATTGTATTTGAAAAATATCATGCTTATGGAAATCATGTTTTTGAAAAAATTGCCATTTTGGGCAACAAGTTTACAAGTTATGAAATACATGTTATGTGGGTTTGGTTTGGTCCATTCTACATGTCAAGTGTACTTTAACTAAAGGTTTCTTCCGCCTGCTCGCAAGTGGCATGAAGCTCCTTCAAGGACTCCCTCATGTTTACGACTTCGCAAAAACCACTATATGGGGTTATGTTAGTTCGGTCAGTTCACATCTACACAGGATTTCATGGGAATGTGTTAGTTCGTTCTGTTTATGG
Organism: Erythroxylum baracoense; assembly: GCA_025629805.1. Classification (NCBI taxonomy): domain Eukaryota; kingdom Viridiplantae; phylum Streptophyta; class Magnoliopsida; order Malpighiales; family Erythroxylaceae; genus Erythroxylum; species Erythroxylum baracoense. The sequence continues at coordinate 2,892 of JAOTAY010046267.1, forward strand.
ACCTACCCAAACCATGATGATGTGCTTATGTGTTTACATGTGTTGACAAGTTTGATGAATGCTTGACTTACATGAGTTGTGAATTGGTTTGACAAGTTGAGAATTTGAGAAATATACGTTTTATGGATTTTTATGAGAAATTGCTATGATTATGAGAGTTTTGAATGGTTTTTGCTTATTATCGATTATAAGACTGTTACCCACGAGCTTTTAAGCTCACCCCCCTTCATTCCCAACTTCAGGCGATGAACAAGATATCGAGTGATCGAGTCAAGAGTCAACGCATCACTCCAATTTGCATGTCTTGTTTTTGAAGTTAGATTATGCAAAACAATGCTTTAGTCGCATTTTGAGCGATTCTAATTTTTGTAAACCTTGTATTTTGGATTATAATGTAAGGGGGCTCGAAATGTCCGCTAAAGTGTTGTAAAACTCTTATTTGTTTTGATGTTAATTATATATTATGTTTTGTTCATGATTTCCAAAGTCTTTATATTGCATTTTCAAGCTTTTCATAGGGGTAGATATTTTGTACTGGATTCAGGGAGAAAAATGTACTAATATAGATATAACTAAACAAAGTTGTCTTCTAAAAAGTTGTAGCTTATCCTCTTATCTTTCTAACGCTATTAAGAATGTAAATTTTGGGCATCGGGGTTGAGAGATATGAGCATTTTAAGTGGGGATGTTGCATAAGAGGTATGTACATGACATCTATAGTGAATGATGAGAGTTTATGTACGTGATGAGTCATTTGAGTTGAGTTTTGGGAGTTTAATGCACCCAAGTTGGTAATTGAATGTGTAAGGAGTGTTACTGCTTTAGAAGAAATGAAAATGGGAAGGTTATGAGTGAATGTGATGTTAGAATGGATGTAGGAAGCTTGGGAGAGGCTTTGGAGGGGTTTGGGTAACCCCTATGTCTGTTAGATGGACTTTAAGTCTGTTAAACGGACCTTCTCAGGTCTGTGAGGACCCCTAGCATTTCCAATGTCTGCTTAACAGACATTATGTCCATTAAACGGACCTTCTTGGGTGAAAAATGGCTCCCAAGCCTATCTATGTCTGTTAGGAGGACATGTATGTCTGTTAAACGGACATTCACAGGACAGCTACAGTAAATTACAATTTTGACCCCTTTTTAAAGCATAATCTCGCTTTGTGGTCTTCATGAAAGTTGTAGATATAGAAGTATTATTTGAAATAGTCTAAGAATGGCCTCATTCCAAGATTTCTAGAGAAAGTTATGTCAATTGTCCCAGGATAGGTACAATATGATTGAGGATATAAACATTGTTTAAATCTTTTGGCCATAACTTTATCGTCCGACCACCAAATGAAGTGATTCTTAAAGCAATGATTTCTTAACACATTCTTCTATCCCTATAAAAAAAGAAATTGGTAGCTTTTGGATATTTATGAAAAAGAATGATGGAAAGATAGCGAGGGGCCGGTTTAGAGAGCACTATTGGGGTATGAACATCCTTTGGCTTTTTTTTAAGCATAATTCCTTCTATAGAGTTCCATTTGAGATAGTACTTGCTTCAAATTAAACTAGAGTTTTGGAGCTTCAATTGTGTTGAAGAAGTCAATTATGATTTTGGTGTTTGACTGGCATGGGCACAACACTCTTGTGGGATATGGCTAATACGGGTTCATAGAAACAACCATCAAGGTAATACGCACGCTCATGTCTTATGATGACTCCGAATGTTAGGCTCCAGAAACGGGGTCCAACATCTTGCATTGCCGAGGCACTAGCAAATAATTTAGCCTCCATTGTTGACAATGTTGTGCAAGTTTGTTTCTCGCTACTCCAAGAAATAGCCCCATTATTTAGCATGAAGACATAGCCAACTATAGATTTGTACAAATCATGATCACCGCCCCAATCAACATCAGTATAGCCATGCAAACCAAGATTCTCTCCTTGGTAGCATAGACAATAGTCCTTTGTACCCTTGAGATACCTAAGGACCTTTTTCACACACTTCCAATGCTTGATTCTAGGGTTAGAAGAATATCTTGCCAGTAGACCTATAGCTTGGCTAATGTCAAGCCGTGTACACAACATGACATACATTAGACTTCCAATGGCACTTACGTATGGGACCTTTTTCATTTCCTCCTTTTCATGAGTACTACGAGGACACAAATTTTTCCCAAGCTTGCAACCATATATAAGTGGTGTACTCATTAGTTTTGAGTTTCTCAAAGTTAAAACTTGCAATAATCTTATAAATATAAGAGATTTCCTATCTCTTAGGATCTTAACACCAAGGATATAGGCAGCTTCTCCCATATCCTTCATGTCAACAGTGGAAGACAACCATCCTTTCATAGTTTTCAACAAACTTAACGCATTACTTGCTATTAATATGTCATCCACATATATAGTCATAATGGCAAATATGGACCCATAAGTGTGCATAAACACAATAATCTTCATGCATCATCACAAAACCAAAGTTTGTGATTGCATCATGAAACTTCAAGTACTACTGTCTTGAAGCTTGCTTAAGACCGTATGTAGACTTCTTAAGTCTTCATACTTTGTGCTCTTGGCCCTTTTCAACAAACCCCTCGGGTTGTTGAATGTAAATCTCCTCTCTTAAATCACCATTGAGAAAGGAAGTCTTTACATCCATTTGATGCAATTACAAGTCCAAATAAGCCACAATAGCAAGTAATAATTTGATGGAATTGAATTTCACAACAGGAGGGAAGGTATCCTTAAAATCTATACCCTCCTTCTGTGTGAATTCCTTGGCCACCAATTGGGCCTTGTACTTTTCAATAGGACCATCAGAATCATTGAGCTCCCTTGAGCTGAGGGTTAGCTCCTTACATGTAACCCAAGCACTTTCAAATATATCTTAGTGTGTTAAATAGAATTTGTAGTACTTGCTAAAAAATTCCAACATAATAGTCATTCTCTCAACCAAACACCCTATTAGATTTCAGCCACTCTCTTATTGCCTCTTTCTCCTTATCAACCTCTATATCTTTAGCATTGACAATATAACCTAAAAGGATCAATTTGTCAATGCAAAACATACACTTTTTAAGGTTAGCATATAATTTAGCTTTCCTTAAAACTTTAAACATCTGCCTTATATGGTTAACATGATGATCAAGTTTTTTGTTATAAGCCAAAATATCATCAAAATAATTAACCACATATTTTTCAATAAAAGCACACAAAAAATGGTTTATAAGCCTCATAAATGTACTAGGCGTATTTGTTAAAGCAAAAGGCATAACCCACGATTCATATAAATCATATTTTTTAAAAGGTTGTTTTCCAATCATCACCTTCTTTGGTACAAATTTTGTAACATCCATTGTTTAAATCAAAATTGGAAAATACACAAACGCCATGCAATTCATCAAGCATATCACATAATATATGAATGGGATGTTTCTACTTTATAGTAATTTTGTTTATGACACAACAATAAAAACACATATGCCATGCCCAATTGATCTTAAGCACTAGCAAGACTGGAACTGCATATGAACTCATGATTTCTTGCATGTGTCCATTTTCCTTTAATTCCTTAACTTGCCTTTGTAGCTCCTTTTTCTCCTTAGAATTGCTCTATTGGCTGGTCTATTTGGAATACTAGCATTGAAAATGAAGTCAAATTGATGTCTCCTAATTGATGGTAAACCATTAGGTGTTTCTTTAGTAGATAAATCATCAAAATTCTGCAATAAAGAAAGAAAAACATTATCAAAGACAATTTTTTGTTGTTAACATTAAAATAGGTTTCCTTGCACATATGTACAAGCATAGGTTGCCTTGAAAAACAAGCTCTCTTGATATCGCTCTATTTTGCATAGAAGCTCACTTTTCTCTTTGTGTTTTCATTTTGCACACTCTTTATTTTTCTCTCTTTTGTCCACTCCTTTTACTTTAATCCCTCTTTTTCCTTTTGAATTATGTGCCTCACTTTTATTTCACTCTCTTGCTCTTTTTTAAAAACATCTATAATCTTACTTGAATTTCATATACTTGTTTAGGAGTAACGTGTACAAGGGTAATGTAGTTTTCATTCCATACAAATGATAATGATTTGTAAACCCATCTTGAACTATTCATCTATCATATTTCCATGTCCCAATAAGATGTGCCTGGAATGTATAGGTACTATATCACACAATAACACGTCCTTATAATGCTCAACATGGAAAGAAACTAATAGTTACGTATGTACCTTACTTCTTCATATTCATTCAAACATTGCAATTTGTAAGGTCTAGGATGTTTAAAAGTAGGTAAACTCAATTTATCAACCAATTCAAGACTAGCAACATTTGTACACCTATAGCCATCAGTCATCAAGTTACATAACTTATCATTGATTCGACAACTAGTATGAAAAATATTGTATCTTTGTACCTCTTCTTTCAATTGATCACCGAAAGAGTGGCACAATCATTTCTCTATTTTCAGCAAACTCTATATCACTTCCTGCAAGAGTGGCGTAGAATCATCATCCAAATCTGATTCACTTTCAGTTGTAATTCCCCCATCTTGTTTAATAATCATTGCCCTCTTATTTGGACATTGAGAAGCAATATTTCTTATCCAAGCATCTAAAACATTTAATATCACCAGTTCTAGTAGCTTGAGTTTAAGTTTTACCTGGGATTTTAGTGTCTCCCCCTTCTTTTGAGTTCTTTGTTGCATGAATTTTAAGCACAGAAATATCCTAGTCCTCCTTTTTGCTCTAATTTGACTTCCAATAAGTGAACCCAACTTTTTTCCTATCCTATTTGAGCTCTTCCTATTTTTTTATTGCTCCAATTTAACAGCCACATATAACATTTCATCAAATTGGATAGTGTTACAACTCCATCACAACTCTAATTTCTTTAGAAACTATTCCATTGTGGCTTCCCTATCCTCCTCTACATTAGCTCTAATCATGGCGATCTCCATCTCCTTATGGTAATGTTCCACACTCTGACTTCCTTGAAAAACGCTTTGCAATTTTTGCAACAATTGCCAATGATAGGGACTAGAAATAAATTGCCTTTTCATCACACATTTCATCTCTTCTAATGTGTCTATAGGTCTCTCCTTATATCAATTGCTACTAAGTACAAGATGATCCCACCAAATAATCACATAACTAGTAAATTCTACAGTGGCCAACTTCACCTTGTTCTATCGAAGTGGTTATGGCAATCAAAAACTAACCCCCACCTTATTTTACCATTCTAAATAAGCTTTAGGATCAATCTTCCCTTGGAATGGTAGTATTTTCAATTTTGTACTCCCTAATTTAATATCGATCTTAACTAAACTATTAAGCCCAAATCTGCTTACACTTGCATTTAAGGCTCATTCTTCATCATCAAAGTCAGCTCTAAAATTTTTATCATGCTCCCTTGTGCATCATTGTGCTTTAGGCTGTCCTTTGTGTATACTTGATTTCCGGTCTTTCAAATCAATTATCAACCACATCAAATATCATGGAAAGTTTCTAATATTTGTTGCACAATTTTCATGTATAATTTGACATCAAAAGTATCTTGAATACCTTCGGTCTTATCTTTATTCTTTTCTTAAGAAATGTTATAAACCTAAAAAATAATATTACTTTTCCTCACACAAACACTCTCTTATGTGTTTCCCTCAAGACTGGTAGCACTCATATCCTTAATTATGCCTCTTACTTCTTTAAGGAACTAATCAAAACAACCAAGAATATTGCAGCACTCAAAGACAATCAGCTCAAAAAATTTGAGAAAGGAGCAAAAGAAATGGAATCAAATAAAGAGAAAATTTTTAGAATTAAGACAAGAAAATAGTATTCAAATGAGAATAGTGCAAGGGAAAATGGATTCGAATAAATAGAATTTTAGAATGAAACAAAGTATAAATAAAGGTTTTAAAACTATATAATGGTGTAGATAAACAAGGAAATCAGATATAAGCAACAATTTTTGTATTTGATTTTAACACTAAGCACCTATGTAAACTCCTCTTTTTTATTAATTTTATTCTTTTTCTTTTCCAAAAACTAATTCAAATCAGATGCAACTGATGTAATAAAAATGAAATTGAATTTTAGACTGTAATCAAATGAATATGTTATTTTGTAAGATGAATATAACGAAAAAAGAAAAAGAGAGACAAACACAATGACAAAAAGATGTAAAGATCAATTAAAGAATGGATATGCAAACCCGATCTTAGGGCCAAAGCTCTAATATCAAATGATGTGATCCTTACTAAGAGTAGTAAGACCCAACAAGCAAAATTGATAATTTTATTCTAGGGTTGCTAATAAACCATATTTATGAAAGGAACTTTGATCCATTGTTTGTATGATTAAAGAAATCCAAGTGACAAGAAAGGTAATAGATGCCACATTCAAGAATAAGGAAGAGAAGATGAGATAAGTTAGAATTATGAACGCCACAAGTTAAAAACTTGACAAGTTTAAAGAGTTTAATAAAGAACCAAGAAAGAGAATGCTCTCTAAATTATTATTGATGATAGTTCTTCTCCACACAAAAGACTAAATTTAAACGATAAGAACCTAAGCCATATAGAGCTTAAACATGAATCAAGTATGGAATTTAAAAACAAGAAAGAACTGGACCCTAACCAAATCTATTGATCATAACTGAAATTATTTTGGATTGCCATAAATTGCCTTAATAAGATCAGATTTAGTGCTTAGGTAAAGAACCAAGAAGAAGCCCTCAATAATTATGTGAAAACCCTCAAATTTCCTATTATTGATATGTTAAATAGAGTATAACCATATAAGCTTTTATGTAGCATTTTTAGAATCCTAAAAAGGAGAGAATATCTCCCCTTATCCTTGAATAAGTGATACCAGCATAAACTGATTGGTAAAACATATATTTATTATTAAATATGATTCATAAATAAGAAAGTGCATCAATTAAAATTTGAAACAACTTAGGAATTAAAGGTCTCATAAATAAATAAAAAATAGCTAAACTAACACACATTTTTAATAAACATTACTAAACAACCATAATACATCTAATATGTGAATTGGCCTAGTGAACACGTGAATTTAAGCCTCCAAAGCCAAGTTTCTCATGTTTAACATGTATTCATCACTTTTTACATTAAAAAACGCGATTAGTCTTAGAAACACATTAAGTCTTCACGAACAATCTCCTCTTTAGCTTGAATTTCATAAAGTAGCCCTTGTAAAGCTTGCTTCATGATCTTTGTCTTTGATTGTATCATTAGGCCTCCAGTTCCTTACAAATAGACAAACTTGATCTCCATCATTCCCTCTCTCCTCAAAAGGATTTGTCCTTGAATCACCCATATTATTTAAAGATAAATCAGCAATATTAAAAGTAGCACTCGCATTACCATAACTATATGATAAGTCAAACTTATAGGCATTATCGTTGATCTTCTCCAACACTTAGAAAGGTCCATCTCCTTGAGGCTGTAATTTGATTTCCTTTGAGCAAGAAACCACTCCTGCAAATGAACCCAATCTCTCTTTGTTTAAATGCCCCTTATTGAGCCTTTGCATATTTTCCTCTCTATGTTGGCATTACCTTAGCATGTAAATCCCCCCAAAAATTTTCCTCATGCTTACCATTTAAATTATCATGCTAATTAGTAGGTAACGGTAAGATATACAAAGGTGTTAAAGGATTGAAGTCTTACACAATTTCAAAAGGAGAATAGGAAGTAGCAGAATGAATTTCTTATATACAAACACAATATGCAGTTACTTCTCCCATTGTTTAGAGTTCCTTTGAATGATAGCACATAACAAAGTAGGAAGTGTCCTAACTATTTCAGTTTGTCCATTAGTTTCAGGATGTATGGTAGTAGAAAACAAGAGTTTAATTCCAAGTTTATTTCATAAAGTAAGCCAAAAGAGACTTAAGAATTTAACATCTTGATTACTTACTAATTTCTTTAGGCAAACCATGCAAACATACTCTCTCTTTAAAGAACAAGTTAGCAATATGTTTTGCATCATTAGTTTTAGAACAAGCAATGGAATGTGACATTTTATTAAGCCTATCAACATCAAATATGTTGTCCTTACCACCTTGAGACATGGCCAACCTAATACAAAGTCTATAGATATGACACTCCAAGGTTGATTAGGTATGGAAAAATGTGTATACAGACCATACTATAGAACTTTAGATTTAACTTAACAAGAACCCAAAGGGCATCAATGTACAATACCAAATTTTGATATTTTCTTGAGCATTAATGAAGCTCGAATCATAAGAATAAGAGTTAAGAATATTAGGGAAACTCTAAAGAAGCTAATTGAAGGAATAAGGGCTAAAATGGAAGTTGCTTTAAAGATTATGTTGATCCTTGAATTTAAGACTAATTAACTTAATTTAGAAAATGAAACAATAAAATTTTTTACTTAAAACTTGCAAGAATATGCATAATGACAAGTTGACCAAAACTAAAATGTTATAGAGGGCACCTTCATCTTTCCAACAAATAAAAACGCAGTGCATTTGGCACATATGCGAGAATGGCAAGATAACTTTGACTTGTTTTTCCTAGTTTAGTGGGATTTCTTACCAATTATGAGTTGCCTTTGTTTTCCTTATTCTTTTGCATATTTTTTGGACTTATTTTCCTAGCATCTATGAAATAATCTAAATCCAAATCATAATTGGCTTTTAGCATTTTATGTGTTCCTCTATATATTTGCCATATTTCATGCTTATATGAGACAAAATTCGATGCAAACCCCAAAATGACTAAATTTGGACAGCCACAAAACAAGACATATTTCAACTCCAAGAAAGCTAAATCAGGGCATAATAAACACAAATAAAGGATAAAAAGAAGGATATGGACATCACACTCCAGAATAGACACAAAATTGAATCAATCTTAATAAGTTCTGCAATTCAATGAAGAACCTAAGAGAAGTTTCTCTCAATTATCATATAAAGATGTCAACAGTTGTTTCTGAATACCTAAGATGCATGTTTATATGTCCAAGGTCTAAATCTAACAAAAGAAGTGAAAACAAATCTATTTGGTATGCCCATTAGCCCAAAATTCATAATACCTAACCTTAGTGGGCTAATAAGCCCATTTAAGACCCAACTGACTCTAATATATGCCCATTACTTTACTTGGACCAAATTAATAATACTTTTGTTGCATGTTCCACCTTCAAGGCTTCTCTTTTGGCCCAAAAATAACTTGCTTGGTGCAAATATCTTGAATCAGCCCATTAAGTGCTTCCTTTATCTTCTTAATCCTTAACCTTGTAATTGGACCATCTTAATGTGCAAAGGGTCTTTAATAACTGTCTGTACATTGGCTCCTCAGTTCTCATTATCCCCCTTTCCTCAAAAGGATTCATCCTCGAAAATTTACCTGCATCAAAGGGAGAAAGGTCATAAACATTAAATGTAGTACTAACATTGTACTCACTTGGGAGATCCAATTTGTAGGCATTATAATTAATTCTTGCAACAACTTGGAGTGGATCATCGCCTCGAGGATGCAACTTGGTACGTCTTTGAGCTGGAAACCTCTCTTTGCGCAAATGCATCCAAACTCGATCTCCTAGTTCAAACACAACTTTCTTGAGCCCTTTGTTTGCTTGGGTGTTGATTTTGGATCATAAATCAAACAAGAAATCTTATGATTTCATAAGCATATCAGATCCTAGGCATGTCACTAATAAGGGTAGGATGATATACTAACTTGAAACGTAGAAGAATAACTCCTTGTATGCTTGATGTTTTGCCTCCCTTGTGGAGATCCACTACGGCTTCTCCTTCTTCTTCAACTCGTCGTGGTTGGAATGGATAGAGTAGACCGATCTCTTGGTCAGAAGAGTTACTAACTTGTAAAAGTAGGAATCTTTATGTTTCACCCACAATGCTCTTAATAATCTTAACAACTATTTTATGGGAGAGCACTTCAAAGCATGAAGACTTGAAAGAAGGGAGGACTTAAAGATGGGGAGAAGAGTGTAGTATTCGGCTAGAGAAAAAAAACTCACTCAAAGGAACTACAAAATTTCCTTTTATAGGCCATCAAAAGATGCCTCTGAAGAGTCATGACTCTTCCAAGAGTTATGTCTCTTGGTGAAACATCATAACTCTTCCAAGAGTTATGTCTCTTCGAGAAACATCATGACTCTTGGCCAAGGGACACATCCTTTGGAAAAGAGTCATGTATCTTCACTTAAAGTCATGATGGTACACTCATGACCATTTATTCTTGTACATGTTACCCTTTTTGGCCAAATTGTCATAACTGTTGGTTGAAACAACACATCCTTTCATCCAAAGTACACATACCTTGGTGAACTAGTGTCATGTATATAGTTCATTCTAAGGCAATGTATATAATGAATCTTCCCCATTGGCTGAATTCAACCTCTTGGCCGAATTCATCCTTCTTTGCTAAATTCATGTATCCATGTCGAGACAATTAAGATGCATTATGGTGTGCTACAACTTATGGTACACCCTAGTGTCCATTGTGCACTCAAGCATGCTAGATTCTTTCATCTAGCGCCACCAATTTCACCCATTAAGCTTTGGGTTTTAACTCCAACTCATGCTCCTTAATTATCTCTTCTAGCTTAACTAGTGTGAACACATTTATAGTTAGCTTCAATTCCTAATAACCAAAGATGAGCTAGGGTAATCTCAATTGAGTCCAATTGAGCTTATCCTCAGCTTTCTAGCTATTAACTAGTTTTAATGAGCTCCCACGAGCTCATTCTAAGCTAGCTTTAGACACATGATCTAAGGAAAAGTCATGTCAAGCCACTTATAGCTTAAATGAGCTTCATCGAACTCCTTTGAGGTGAGGGTCAACTCCTTACATGAAACCCAAGCACTTTCAAACATATCTTAGTGCGTCAAATGGAATTTGTAGCACTTATGCTATAAAATTTCAACAAGTTCCCACTCACACGAAGATATATTTTAAAAAAATATGCTCCTACTCAAACAGAACATATTCAGTAAGTGAACATACAAAGCCGAAAACAAATCATAGTTGAAGCACATAATTTTGACTTGTGGGTGCGACCTTAGGCATGTAAACAAAATCTCTTTACATTGTGGTTGTTAGACCCACAATAAAAGATTGTTACTCTCCTCACGTTTGAACAAATCAAACCTACTTAAACAAATCAAGTTATGCCTCTCAAACCCCAAGACATTTTGATACACATGTTTAATCACATTCAGTCTCCTTCGTTAAAACTCATGAATCTATTAAACCTAAAGTGCACTTAGTTTCTTTGTCACATCATACTCATTCTTTCATATTGTCTAAAACAATATGTGGTGCCAAGATTGAATAATGTGATTTTGTATCATTTATAGTGTGCAACATATGCTATCATAGTTATGCAACTTATGCAATAATACTTATGCAGGCAACTTATGCATTTATGTCTTTCCTTTAGCTTCGAACTACTAGAAAATTTAAGAAAGCATGATCATCTAAAAGGTATACTCCAGTCCCATTTCTTCCAAGACCTTTGACAACCAATTAAGAAGACCATAATAACCCTCAATTTCCTAATAGGAAGCCATAGTCGTTAAAGGTTTTGAATGAAGAATCTCACACATAAGCAAGATAAGAGACAACTTCCTTATTTTCTTCAATTGGTCGATTTCATGGTTAACTAAGGAACATTTGTAACACATCCCTTTGATGTTCCGTAAACACATCCTTAAAGGTTTTACTACTCCACTCCCACTTGAAGGGGTGTGTCAATTATCCCTCTTAAAACATTTAGATGATTAACTCCTATTATTCTCAATAATAGGAGGACATGTTAAACAACGATGAAATACTCCTTATTCTCACTCATAAGAATGGAATCATAGGATAGTATGTATGAGTGGACATACAAACTTGATGACCTTGATCACGTTATCTTGATGTATGTATAAAGACGTGTGAGAAAAACGAACCTCAGCCTATAATTGACACAAACATTTTTTGTTGTGATTTCAAAGTGAAATGCACCAATAATTGATAAACAAATTTTCATTTATCAAACGTCTTACATGTGTGACACAAGGAGAAAATTACACGAATATTTCATAATCTATGAAGACCCATTGCCTTTACATGTTTAGCAAAATGAAATGGTGGCAATGGCTTAGTCATAGGGTCAGCCACCATTAGGTTTGTAGATATGTACTCTAACTTAATTTCTCCCTCTTCTACTGCATCTCTAACAATATGATAATTCATGCTAATGTGCTTAGTCTTTTCATGATTCTTAGGGTCCTTAGTGTAAGCCAAAGCTGCCATACCATCACAATAGATAGTTATGGGCCTTTCCAAAGGCCCAGTTGACCCTAAGTGCTGGATAAAATTTCCAAGCCACAAGGCCTCTTGCACAACTAAGGCATTGGCAACAAATTTAGCCTCCATTATTGACAATGCTATGTAAGTTTGTTTCTTGCAACTTTAAGAAATAGCCCTATTATTTAGCATGAAGACATAGTTAGATGTAGATTTGCACAAATCATGATCACCACCCTAATCAGCATCAGTATAGCCATGCAAACCAAGATTAGCTCCTTGGTAGCATAGCCAATAGTCCTTTGAAACCATGAGATACCTAAGGACCCTTTTCACACACTTCGAATGCTCAATTCTAGGGTTAGAAGAATATCTTGCCAATAAACCTACAGCTAATGTCAGGCCTTGTACACAACATGGCATATATTAGACTTCCAATGGCACTTAGTGATATGGAAACTCCAAGAAATGTTAGTTCTTGAAACCCTCTAATTCTATTGGTTCATTACCCCAACTCTCTATCCTAAGAACCTGCTAGATCAAATCCCAATTTCGTGAATTGAGACCCAATCCCAAAGAAATTAGAAACTAATTCACGTTGCAAGTACTTACTTGTCATTGCAAATTAATTTCTTGAAGTAACTAAGAAGGCAATCACGCACCTCTTTAAGAAATCAAAATTCTAGAAATTTAATTAATCAAATGACACAAAAGTTGTATTACAGCTCTCATCTCATTCTATTTATATTGTAGAAAATAAGACGACCTAAACTTCTAAAGCAAACAATGGGCTTAATACAAACAGCCCATAAAACAAGTTCAAAACTTAAACTAAATAAAAGCAACTAAATTACAAGCCCAAATAATACAATCAGCTCTTTTTATAGGAGATATTGAGCTTGTCTTCAAAATTGGTTAAGTACTAGCCGCTTCATGCCTCCTTTAACAAAATTACAAGCTTTGGCATACCTTGGTGTTCCTCCAGGGATGTCTTGGCCTCATCATGAATTTGAGATGTGATTAAGCCTTGACCAAATCTTTGCATAGCTTGCTTGAGCTTTGAAGCTTGTTGCCTTGTAATTGGTCTACTAGACATAGAAACTTGTCTTGTTAAGTAGTGTTGTGACATTGAACCTCCTTCCCAAGGCTAGTTATATCAAAGGGGAAGTTGGTCGTCATAGAATTTACTGATTATGCAATTAATTGGTGGGATCAGTTTGTATTAGTATTAGGTGTTATGGTGAGAGTGCTATGGACACATGAGAAGAGATGAAGTGCGTAATGAGAAGGTGATATGTTCCTAGCTACCAGCATAGGCACTTGTTCCATAAATTGCAAAGCCTTTCTTAAGGGAGTAAGAGTGGGGAACATTACCATAAGGAGATGGAAATAGTTAAGAGCCAGTGTAAAGGAGGATAGGGAAGCCACAACGACAGAGTTTCTAAATGGGCTGAATAGAAAAATTAGAGATGTGATGGAGTTGCATTTCAATGTGGAACTTGAAGATATGTTACACATGGCTATGAAAGTGGAGCGAGAATAAAAGAGGAAGAGCTAGAATAGGATAGAGCAGAATCCATATCCCACTTCTAGGAAGTCAAATTGGAGAAAAAAGGAGGACAAGGTTGTTACTAAGCCTGAAATTGGTGTAACAAAGAACTCAAAAGAAGGGGGAAACAATAAAACCGAAGGTAAAATTGAAATTTAACCAACTAGAAGTAATGATATTAACTGTTTTAGATGTATGGGTACATGATATATTGCTTCTCAATATTCAAATAAGAAAACAATGCTGATTAAAAAAATGGGTATCACAACTGAAAGTGAAATAGATTTAGATAATAAGTCTATCCCAACCTTAGAGGTTGATAGGATTGAATTTTCTTATATTTTCTTATGTATTTATATGTGATTTCAATCCTATTTTTAAGATAAAATGGTCAATTTGTGTTCAATTTGTGTTGACTGTTAGGTTGGATTTATTGATATATTTTTGAAAAAAAAAGATTTTCTGAAAATTGAAAAGCAAAAAAAAAAATTAAAAATTAATTTAATTATGCTGCGTAAAATGCAGCGGCGCATGCGTTAAACGCATGCGCTAACGCTGCACAACGCAGCAGCGTTTACGCTGTTGCGTAACGCAGCGTTTTGCGTTGCGTTAAATGCATGCTAACGCTGCGTTTAACCCAACGCAGTTTAACACTGCAGCGTTATAAAAATAACGCTGCAGGGTTTTGAGAGGAGAATAAATTTTTGGGTTCGTGGGTTTTGGCAGAAACAGGAGCGGCTGCAGGAGCAGAGACAACGTGGGAGAGAACTGAAATTGTTTTGGCAGGAACAGTGACGATAGAGCAAGGAGAAAAATACAAAGGCCGCAGACGCAAAGCAGAGGAGCAAGGCAGGCGTGGAAGCTAAGCAGAAAAAAATATGGAAGGCTAGGTTCCCGACACCGGTTCAACGGAGATATCGACGCCGAGTCACGGTTAAGCTATTTTCGTCGTTTTAAAGTTGTGATTTCTTTTCGGATTGTTATGTTGTTGGTATTGATTTGGATGGTTTTAGGATAAATAATCTTAATATTTTATTTTGATTGTTTATTTTGAACCTATTGCTAAAATATCAATTGTAATCCGTAATTGTTACTTTTGATATTTGAAGTAGCGTCTAACAATCGTTAATTGTTAGGAACAACATAACTTAGGTTTGATAACCCGAACGTGTGAGGTTACTGCCTATATTGATTGTTTTCCAGTTCGTAATGCGACTGCCAAATTGAATCTAGAGATCGTATCCTAGGTTATTCGGTAGTTAGGTTTAATTAATGATCGTATCTTGATTAAATTCAACCTAAGGGAAAACCGAGATTTGTAGAGCGTTCTATTAGTCTCAGATCAATAGTTCGAAAAGAATTGTAAAGACTTTAGAATGAAGGAATATGCTTGATTGTGATTAGGCTGGGATCGACCCTAGAACATGACTTTACTCATAGTCAACACTTTTTGCATTTTCGATTAGTTGTTTTAATTTATTTTCAACAGTTTATCTTTACTTTAATTTTCTAAATTGTTTGAAACCCAAAAACCCCCAATTTTCTTTCCTTGTAAAATGATGGGGACATATGCTCCATATAAGGAAATAGTGTTTGATGGCAATGTTGTATGGTATGTTCAACGCTAGACATTAATTGAGGGGAAGACATTTGCTCTGTCATTACCCAGTTTCAATTCTGTGATCGCAGATCTCTCTCCCCTTAATTAAAGCCTAGAGGACGAGATCTGTTGACGCAGAATTGGAATTGGTTAATGGGCATAGCAGATCTCATCCCTTAATTAAGGTGCATGTAGTACACGCATCTTATGAAAACAATCTATCGTATTAGTACCAAAATCGGTAGAAGTTGTAGTTGTAACTTTAATCAAAACTCAACCTCGTATTTTATCCTTCAAATTTTAGTTTTATATTTATTTTTAAAATTTTTAAAATTTTCTTATTTATTTGTTAGTATTTATCTTTTTTAAATATATAATATAGGCATTTTTATTTAATCTAAGTATAACAAATAAATAAAATAAATTAGGGGTGTGATTATTAAGAGCCCGCCCTTATTTTAAATTTAAATTTTTTCTTTAAAATTGTAAAAATATTTAATTATGTTTTGTAATTTCTTTAAACTTTTTATAACATATGCAGTAATTTTAATTTTTATAATCTATTTTTATTATTTAAATAGAAATTATTCGACTATTTAATATTAAATACTAACAAAAAATAGAAGTAATATAAATTAACTATTACAGTTGTGGTTAATATTAGGATTCTCAAAAGAAATTCACATAAGCAGTACTTTCAAAAAATAAATTTTATATTAGGGAACTAAATTTTAATTGAATAAATTTGAAAGATTTATTTTAAATAGTATATGGTATTAATTGATAAACAATATTCGTATCTTTAGTTTTTGATTTCCATTTCTTAATTTTTTATCAAATGAGTTATATTTTATTAATAATATTATTAAATATTAAATAATAAAAATTTTTAATTTATTCTCTTATATAATATTTATTAATAATTGATATTATTTTTAAAAAAATAAACAATTGAATAAGTAAAAATTTACTTATTAAAAACTATTATTATTTAAATTTTGATGTTTAAATTTTATTTAATAAATAAATAATTTAAAATTTATGTATTTTAATATATTATAAATTTAAAATATATTTATTAAATAATTATTTTATTAAAATAATTTTAATTTAAATTAATTTATAAGAATAAATAAATTTTTTAAATTATATTCATTTTAATATTAAATAATTAAACACTATAAATTAGTTAATAATCAGTTCAAGTTAAAAGAAAAATAGAAAACTAAAACCAATCTTAATTTGTATGAGTTATGAAAAGAGGAAGAAAATAAAACTAAGATAAAAAATAATTAAATAATTTTCCACTAAATTTAAAAACTAAAAATAAAAATTTCAACAAAACCAAAATTAACTTTTCACTTCTTTAGAAGAATCTCACGATATTGTTTTGATTTATTTTAATTTATAAAAATTGTCAAGCTAAAGATAAAATGAATGGCCTCTAAATATCTTGAATATAAATGCTGAGGCGCGAGCAAGTTAGAACAATACTAATATAGAAAGTGAGTCAATTTCATGATTATCAACTTGGTGTTTTTTGTAATTATTATAGAAAATATTATTTAAATTATATTAATAAATAATTTGGTTGAGATTAATGATACCACTCCGAAAGCCCAAACTCCAGCAATCCTTGGTGAGAGGGCTATAGGAATAATCGAAAACATTCAAGCACGTGAAATTTTTAGAACGCATGAATCGAGAAATGCTTTTCTTGTTTTGATTTCTAGGCTAGTGAAAATATCCATTTTGAGTGATTTTGAGAACTAGATCTCTGTTAAAGATGACTGTAGTTGAGATTTTAGTTATGCTAGCCGGGACACAAACCTTTCTTCTTTTAACAAGTCTCAACTCTCAAAGCCTACCTTTTAGGAATCTGAACTAACCAATCTTTCCCCGTATAAGTTAGACCTCGAATAGGATCTATAATCCAAGACTTTTTGATAAATAGGATCCTCAAAAAGAGGCAAGTGTAACGTATACTTGTCTTTCTGTATTACTAGAACTGCATTATTCAGGAATCAAGCTTTCAAGAGAGAGAAAAACTTGGAAGGAATCCATAAGATAGAAAACACACTTAATATTATTAATTGAACCATTATTTACAAAGAAAGAGAGAGATTGCTTTTATAGACAAAACGAGGAGGAACAAGACAAACAATTTTTGAATAAAGATATAAACAAATCCATATAATATAATAATGTACACTAAAATATAAAAGTGTATAATGAAAGTAAAAACTATTAGGAGAAACTTGGACTCAATAATATTCCTAAAAAATAAGAAAGAATATATTAACAAGGTGGTGTTGACAAGGATTGGGGTCCAATGTCTTCATCTGATATCGATATGTCATCATCCATTTTTTCCATTTCTTTAATGAAATTGGCTATTTCATGTAACATCCCCTCACCTATGGGAAGGGTAAAATAGTAATTTGGAACGAGTTAGGAATGTGTAAAATTGTTTTGCTATGTTCATGCATTCATATATGCACATGAATAGTGAATAGTGAATTTTTGC
>JAOTAY010046281.1:0-20868 GCA_025629805.1 Erythroxylum baracoense
ACTTAATTTAATAAGTGATATATGTCACTTATTAAATTAAGTTTTAGTATACTTTTGTGTTGAGAAGACAAGTCTAGTCACTTTTAAAGTTGTCACTTATCTATCTCTCAAAGCTTTAATTAGTTTTATCAATAAAACTAGTCTAGTCATCTTCAAATTTTCTCCAGATGTCTCCAAAATTTTCACTACCGTCTCTTAAAAATTCCCACAGTCATCTATATAAAAAAAAAATCCTTCATTAACATTTATTCATATTTCTATTTCCATTCATCAATTTAGTCGCTAATTGACATTTTTCCTTATCCAGTAATACCCAACATTTTCAATTTTCCTAAAATTCACCAAAAATTTTAAATCACTAATTACACTCTCCAAATCAATTTTCAATACAAATAATTCACAATTCCAATTATAATCACATTTATGGATCAATTATACCTGGAATTTCAATGAATGCATGTGCAACCATTTTTATGTGTACAAAAATTCAAATTCATGTGCGTATATGCTAACATTATGCATGAGAATGAAATGCATTTTTCTAATATCTCATTGCTATTTCTCAATTAAGGAAATCTACAGTTCTAACCCTTAGTATAAAAATGGGATGTTACATTTCTCCCCCTTAATAAATTTCATCCTCGAAATTCTTATCAGATTGGTCAGAAAGGTAGGGGTATTGTTTCTTTATATGCTCTTCCGTTTCCTATTTAACTTCATCACTTAAATAATTTCTTCCATTTGACTATAGTCAATGGAATCAGTCGATCTTTCAGTACTTATTCTGATATCAAACTATCATAACTGTTTTCTCAATTATCTCAGATTACTCATAATTTCATTTTAAATATCGATAGCACAAATATCAAATCACAATGATATTACTTAAACATATTTATCTACACTGTGTGAATCTGAAACATCTTTTATTGGAAATGTTAACTGGTAAGTTAATAGTCCTATTCCCACAATAATTTCGTATGGACCAAATTTATTTTGGGCTTAGTTGATCCTTTTTCTTAACTTGAGCTCACCTTGTCAAGGTGATAATTTTGGAAACAATTCATCTTTCCTTTGATATTTCACATCTATTTAGTGTTAATACACTTAACTCTTACTATAGCATCATTTCACTTATCAACAGTATCTCGAATCAATTCTAGCCTTCAACCATTTTTAGGCACTCTTCATTTCAATGTAAGGGTGAACAACCCCTTTTTGTTGTATAACGCCTCATACAGTATTCCAATGCTATCACTATAATAATGATTGTTATGCTTAAAGTTAATTAAAACTATACATTGACCTCATGTTCCTATGAACTCCAAAATATAAGTTCTAAGCATATCTCCAACATGTAAGACTGTTGTTAATTCAATCATTCAGTCAGTTGATTTAACATTCTTAGCCGTTAAATACTATTTTGGCGTATTCCTACTAGGATGTGTAACCTTGGTTATTCTTAATGCTTTCTCTAATAATGCCTTTGCTCAATCATCATTATTGGGTACACATACTTCTTATTTCAATCATAAGTATCATTTTCCAATTCAAAATCGAAATTCATATTCATTTTCAATTCCTCAATAAGATTCACAATTATGGATCCTCACTTCGGGCTTTGCCAATCTTTTTACGTGAAATTCATCTTAAATTTCAATGCAGCCAATACTACTTCATTTTGCCCCAAAATTTAACTCAAAATTTTTTTTTGCATTAGGTTTGGTAACCTCAATATCTGAATTGGTGCCATTCCATTGTTGAATTTCATGTTCAAGCATCAGATACAGCATTATCTTTATCAGATAATACTAATTTGTACCATCATAATCTTTCAGTAATTCTATCCATTTTCTCTGTCTTATATTCAATTCTTTCAAACTTAATAAGTGCTCCAAACGTTAATGATTTGCACATTTATATATGTCCAAAATGTTTCATTGTGCATATTATGTCTCCAAGCTCTCAAGCAATCACTATTGTAGCACATTCAAAATCTTGTATCAAATAATCAAGTCATAAGACTTGAATTGTCTCAATGGATAATAAATCACTTTATTATGTTGCATTAAATTGCATTCAAATCCTTAGTGTGAGATATCACTGTATACTTCCAAATCTCCAAATCCACATGATATAATTAACATCGGTCTTATACTTCATCAAAATTCTTTTTACATTAATCACTCATATGATTTACACATCTTTCCTCAGACATTTTTGTCAAAGGGCTAAGATCAATAAAAACTCGTTAACAATCTCTAGTGGTATCTAATATACAGCTAGTTCCAGAGAACTCCAAATCTCTTATACATATGCCGTAGAGTTTCTCATTTCATTATTACCTCAACTTTCTTTAGGGTCTCTCAATATGCCATGTTCAAATAATATACAACCTAACATTTTATTCGATCAAGCTAAGATTCACTCTTATTAAACTTAGCATCTAATTATTTCTACCTTAATCTAATGTAAGATTTAATTCAAGTATTCAGAATATTCTTCTCAACTTTTCGAATGCATTCAATATATCCTTTTTGATTATAGTCACTATCCCATTTTGCTTGGATCGCTTTAATCTTCAATACCATAATACTGTCAAGGCATTTATTAACTCAAACAGATATAGCCGAAACCATATGTGCCCATAATTAGTTCTCGTAATGCCTTAAGTAACTAATTCCTCAATGAGGTAATATTATCTCTTATTATTTTTGGTTTCCCAATTGACTTCTTTTCTCAAATGATTTTCTCCATTCATTCGATTTCCTGTGATTTCACATTGGCTTATTCTAATGTCTATTCATTCATACTAGTTTCTCCACTCATTTCAATTTATTTACAATCTTAACTTCCTATGTTGGAAACAAATTCGTCAGATTTAATTTATATGTCCTGTACATATTTGCAAAGAATATAATGTGGACTTATGTTCTCCTCACATTAGTAATAATGTCACCTCAAATTCAAGAATCCAATCACATGGTTGGATACTTTACATCAAACATAATGCATACACTCTCAGTAGCACATTTTACATTTTATGCTTGTGTCTCCGTTAGGACTAGGACTCCAATACTCACTTTTGAATCACTACTTATTCATTTCTGATTTGTTCCTTCATTGATCGTTCTTAATATAAACAATCTGATCTGCTTAACCTAATTCAGTGAAATTCTTCTTCGAAAGAAGATTTCTTATTACTAACATCTATACTGTTCATGCAATCTTTATCAATCAATTGTTTCCATCGTTATTTATTAGCCATTTTAAGAAACTAAATAAGATCAATTTCTACCATTTATTACACGGTCATATTGTTCTAGTTATCAAAACTCAATAAAGTACTAGACATGATTACTATCACATATGCTTAGGTGTGTACCATCAAGGTCCTCCCATTCTATCCAGAGATTTATTTTCGAAAACTCACCTATTATCTTACAATAGTAAAGCTTTGATCTCAATTGATCCTGGAAAACATTCTCTCTTTACTTCTTCCTAAAATCGGGGTATCCCTGCTATGATCGTGACAGAAACCTATTTTCATAATAATTCAACTACCATATTGATTGCATTCACTCTTCCTATTTTATTCATCATCTTTTTTTTTAATCTCTTGTATACATATAATCCTATCTTGTATGCATTCCTAAATTTCTCCTTACTATATATATCATTCATTTCATGCAAAGTCATTTATGTCTATTTCATTCCCCTTCTATTCCTTCCACATTTCTATCTCTTATATCTTTAATCCATTCATAATTATAGATGCTTAATCATCATGAAATTCTGATCTCAATATTATAGACGTATTCTTATACTAAATCATAACTTTTATCACATTTATCTGACATTCATTTCAAATCCAGGTTTAACTTCTCAAGGTCATAGAAAATTTTATTTTTTTCAACTTGGCTTGTACACTTTAAATCTCGTCATTTTTACTTATATTATTTTTTTCATCTTGGCTTGTACACTTTAAATCTCATCATTTCTACTTATATCTCTATTTTCCTCAAACAATCCATGACAATGTATTCACATCTATTTCACATTTGAGGATATGCCACCATAGTACAATATTGATTTCATATTCTATAATACATCACCAATATAAATGCTTTGAATCTTTATCTTTCATATCTAAATACATACTATTTCTCATTTCTAGATATCCACAAAACTTTTTTCTCACATTCTAACAGATCATCATTCTTCTCACTATTTCTATCAAATCAAACTCTTAACAAATGCTGATGCGTGTAACTTATACACATGCAACTCAGATTAGGGATTAGTTGCTACTGCCTGCTATAACTTGACACATATTTTAAAAAACGCCCATGTAAGATAATAAATTTGGGTTCTGATACCAAATTGTAACACCCCACTCTCATAAGATAAGTACTCGACATCCTAAGTGATATCTGAGTACGTACCCCGCGATGCTAGAACAATCAACCAGTCAAACACTTGAAACTTAGTATCAATTTTTTTTCAATTTTTTTTCACGCGCGTACGCAGAAATCAATAATCAAATTTGGGCCCATACTTTTGTTGCATAAAACTCAAAATCACAATTATTAATGCACTTTGATCAATTTCAATTTCAAAAGTTATTACAAAACAGAAGCATTCAATAATACAAGTTACAATGATTGCGGAAGACTCAATTCAATACAAAAATAAGAAAATACAAATGCAGACGTGAACTGATCCCGACCTCTGTCTCTTACTTGAATGCAGTGACTATACTCCCGTTTACCTAATGGGGTAACTCTTCTAAGCCTAAAAAATTGCATATTTTGGGTGAGTTTTGCAAACTCAATGAGCAACCATTCTCGATGGCTCACTCGATCACATAACATGTACAATTCATAAAATCATATAATTCACATCATTTCATTGATAATCATATATCATTTGATCATTCATTTCATATTCCACATTCAACACATATCACATTTAGAAATCAGTTAACTATTTAAAATATAACTATCATATGCATAACTATTATTCATGAAACTCACTTTCTTTTATTATTGTTGTGACAGAGTGCCTATAACTTTTCCATATCCATTGTGGATACTGGGCTCATTGATAACTGTCCTGTATCCGTTGGGGATATTAGGCCTATTTTACATAGTGAGCCTTAGGCTCTTAATCACATTCTCAGCTTTAAGCTCTTTTTCACATTCTGAGCTTTAAGCTATTTTTCAGTGGCTACTCAGGTCACAATAGCCTTTATCTGTTCATGCATTCATCTAATGGAATGCATCAATCACATATGATCAATCAGTCACTTTCACATGTCATTAAACGTTGGTCCGACATTCAATTTTTAAGTTGAGAATCACTTTTTTGTTCATATGCATATTCACATTTTTTTTCAGAACTAGGTCTGGCATTTAACAATAAAGTTATGTATCACATATTTCATCAAATTCACATACAAGGAAAACTTCAATGTTCCCACATATTTCAAACTCCTTGGACATTCAATGTCCAAAATCAGAACAATCAAATTCTCATCGCATACTCACTCAATTCATAATAAAAACTGAACAATCAGTATGTAAGACCATCTAGGTCAACTCACAGTACGCTCCAAATTGGCATTATCTTTCATGATTCGGAAGCGTTTGGATGCAGATGTTCTATCCTGTGTATCAACATAATACAATACACATTTACACTCATTATTAATTGCATAATTGTAAAAGTGTCTATTAATGTACATATATGTATATGAAATATGTACAATGCATATTCATTGACATTCCCCGATATTTTTCCTGGATTCAAGTCACATCATCTATCATATATCAAAATTGCTGAAATATAATTTGTACTTAGGTTTTCACCTCATTAAAACTATTAAAATCAAAATTCATAACTCATTTGGTCAAATCAGATTTTTCCTAAGACATATTTTTTGGTTAACTTTCCATATTCGTTCTGACCAAGAAAATGAAGTAATTTGAGCATACTTTCTTCTAAAAAATTGTTCCCCATTGTCTTTCTGTTTCTAATGACACTAAGATCATTCAATTTGGTTCAGTATTACATAGGGTATACTCCAAATAATACGGACTATTCTCCAAACTGTAACAGTGCCCTGTACATAATTTCAATCCAAAAATTTAAATTTCTACAAATAGAACTGAAATTCGATTTCTTCATAAACATTGTAGCCCAATGTCTCTAGTTTACTCCAAATTAATAATCATCCCATTTGGATAACTATAGATCAAGATATCATCAGAAACTTGAAGCATGTTCATGTAAAACCATCATCCTTTAAAACCACTTGAGTCGAAGAAAAAAGCTATGAAGGAGATAAGAACTAAGTTATGAGCAACAGTAACTTAGTCTTTCAACTTTAAAAGTGGCGAGACTTGTCTTCTTAACACAAAAATATACTAAAATTTAATTTAATAAGTGACACATGTCACTTATCTATCTCTCAAAGCCTTAACTAGATTTACCAATAAAACTAGTCTAGTCATCTTCAATTTTTCTCCATATGTCTCCAAAATTTTCACTACCATCTCTTAAAAATTCCCACTGTCATCTATAAAAAAAATCTTTCATTAACATTTATTTTTATTTCTATTTCCATTCATGATATTACTTGCCAATTGACATTTTTCCTCGTCCAATAATACCCAACATTTTCGAAAAGCTTTCCTAAAATTTACCAAAAATTTTAAATCACTAATTACACTCTCCAAATTAGTTTTTAATACAAATATTTAACAATTCCAATTATAACCACATTTATAGATCAATTATACCTAGAACGTCAATGAGTGCATATAAAATCATTCTAATGTCTGCAAAAATTTAAATTCGTGTGCGTATGTGCTAACATTATGCATGAGCATGAAATGCATTTTTCTAATATTTCATTGCCATTTCTCAATTACAGAAATCTACGATTTTAACCCTTAGTGTGGAAACGGGACGTTACACTATTCTTGTGAAATAGTGGGAGTAAAGTTCTGCTCATGATAGAAGCAATAGCGGCAAATTTTCAAATTGAGAAGTTAAATGGGAATAACTTCTCATTGTGAAAATTGAAGGAGAAGGCTGTCTTGAGAAAAGATAACTATTTAGTGGCCATCAGCAAAAGGCTAACAACATTCACAGATGATAATAAGTGGAATGAGATAGATGAGAATGCTATCACAAATCTTCATCTAACATTAGTAGATATGGTGTTGTCAAATAGAGAGGAGAGAGAGGAGAAGAAGATGACAAAGGAGATCTGGGATCATCTCGCTAAGTTATACGAGGCCAAGTCACTCCATAACAAGATCTTCCTTAAGAGAAAATTGTTCGCTATTTAGAAGTCATAATCGACTTCAGTAACAGAGCACATCAACACCTTAAATACTTTTATTTTCCCTGCTCACATCATTAGATCATAACTTCAAAGTCTATCAGATTCGTATGATCAATTCATCATCAATTTAATGAATAATGTTCGTACAGGCCATGTAGTCTTTGTTAATTTTACAACCGCTTTTCTTAAAGAAGAAAACTATTTCAAGAACAAGAAAAACATGTAAGTGAGTATATAACAACCAAAGATTTGACAGTGATGAGAGGGAGATCAACGAAACGTGACCAAGATGGGAACTACAATTGTGGTAGGGAAAGTCAATAAGTAGGAAGAATGTGACAAGCAGTTTAGATAACTATAAAGTCCTATATTGTGAGGCAATAATAGCAAATAAAAGTAGAAAAAAATTTATTGGTATATGGATTTTTGACTTGGGAGATACTTTTCATATGAACTCTCAGAGGGAATGGTTCTATCATTATAATCCAGTCTTAGAAGGATTTGTGTACAGTTGCAATGATCGTACCTTAAAGATCATTGATGTACGAACCATCAAGTTGAAGTTGTATGATGGTATAATATGTACTATCTAAGGAGTATAACATGTGGAGGGTCTAAAGAAGAACTTCTTGTCTTTAGGATAACTGGATGATATTAGTTGCAAGGTTGAAATTGAAAACAAGATCATGAAAATAATTCAACGTGCACTTGTACTTATAAAGGGAGAAAAGGTAGCAGCAAATTTGTATATACTGAAGGGAGAGACTTTTCAAGAGGCAGAAGCATTAGTTACTTCAAAATCTTCAAATGTAATGATATGGCACCAAAAACTTGGACATATGTATAAATGGGGAATGAAGACTCTTGCTGAACAAAAGCTGCTTCCAAGGCTCACAAAGGTACCTATGCATTTTTGTGAGCATTATGTTACAAGCAAGTATTATCGGTTGAAGTTTAACACTTTAAATTGTAGAAGAAGATCACACTACAAGAAAAGCGGTTTTTGCCGATGGAATATAGCAGTAGAATAGTAAATTCTGTCGTAAAAATAGGCCGCCATGGTTGACAAGAAAAATAAGCATCGATAAATTACCGATGAAAGCAATTTCTATCAATAATTTATCGATGGAAATTGTTTCCGTCGGTATTTTCTTTTTTCAATGAAATGAAAAGGACATCATTTTGGTTTCAACTTAAATTTACGCAAAAAACCTCCCTTCCGTTCCCTGCTTTGTTTTTTATTTTTCTTTTTTTCTTTATCACTGTTGGCATCAGTCTTCTCTCTAGAAATCATCGTCCATTGTCCTTTGCTCTCGTCCATCATCCATCTTCTTCAATTAAGTCGAGGTTGGTCATCCATGGTGCTTTACTCTCTGGTTTATTTTTTTTGTAAAAGATTTTGTTGATAAATGCTTATATATGAATGTGGATATTATGCGTTTTGTGGTTAGTTCAAATTTTGTTTGAATGTGTCTATATTGCTGAATAATGGACATTATGGAAAAGAGTTTAAAATATTTTTATACCTAATATGTCTTTAACTAAGTAGATGGATTGTTACCTCTCTTCCTAAGTTGCGTTTATTATATGTAAAGAAAATATCATGAGGATGACTTGTATTGGAGCTTAAAACTATATTTTTTGAACTCTCTATATATTTAGTCATCATATAAGAGCTACATCATAGAAATTACTAGGAAAATATCATTTAATGTGGGAAACTAAAGCTACTAGACCAACATCATTTAGAGAGAACGTGAGATCACCAAATATGAGATTATTTCCATCACATTCTCCATTCATTGACAAAGGACCCCATTATTTTCATGCGTTATTGGAAAACAATGGACATATGTCATGTGATTTTGAAGGAATCAATAAAATAGATGGGTTGTATGGCAAATGCAGAGTTATAGTGCCCTATTTCGAAAGGCGGTTAAAAGAAAATGATATTATCTTTTTTTTCATATCTTGTCATGTAACCTAATATTAGTTTTTTTATCTTTTCAATTAGGGTAGGCAAGCTACTTGTTGAATCATTATAATGATTTCGGTTACACAAGATAATCAGTACATAACCACCAATATTATTTATAGCCTAGTTAACCTTATAGAGAGAAATTAAAGAGTGATCCCTTAAAATTAAGTTAATTCATATTTAAAAATAGTAAGATCTAATAACTAATTTTATTAAAGGGAAAACAATTAATACATAAGAGATACAACTTTGATTGAAAAATCAAGGATGTTATAAATCATAATTAAGTAAAAATTAGGTAACTTTAAGCATGCAACAATTCAATTGCACATGTCATTTCAAAAAATAATACCTAAATCAGCTTATTTTATAAAAATTAATGAAATTAAAATTTTTGAAAATTTTAAAATATGAAATTAAAAAATTTACCAAATTGGACAAAGTGCATAAAACTAAAATTTTTGAATGAAATACAAAATGATAAGATTGAATGAAACCAAATGTTGAAAAACCTTAAGTTCCTTATTGCATTAATTATTCATCAATTTAAAATTTTTAAAAAGTATTAATCAATTTTATAGAATCCTGCAAAGTTTTCAACTATTTTTTAAGTCCCCAATCTTTATTGCTTAATTTTTCATGATTGATAAAATAAATGAATACCTTAAGTACAATACATATAGCTAATTTGAAATTGACCGGTTGATAATGGACCATAACAAAGTGAAAATTTTCCTCATAGGTTCTATGCTTCAATTCCTTTGGCAAGAAATAGAAGTTTTGAGAAACTCAACTTTTTAGGAAAATTTAAAGATCTTATATAAACAATATAAATTTTATCTAAATTTAGGCAGCAGCCTAACAAATACATAGTTATATTCAAATTCATAAAAAGGTATAAGTTTTCAAAAGTATACAACTTATCTGAGACTAACCATAATCTTTAGAGTATAAATGAGCATGGAATGTTTTCATGTATGTCCATATACATAATTTTTTTATAAGAGGAAGAAACTGATGGCAAAGAGTTGAATTGTTTTGACTTCACTTGGTCATAACTATATATCCAAATTTTTGTCAATTGCTTATACTACCAATCATATATGTCAATAATAATAAGTTATATATTAAATATCTGAACAACTTAAACTCATGGACCAACCGTAATCTTTAGTTTAAGTTTCCAATCCCTATACAAATTCCATAATAACATAAGTACATCTCATATTCTTTACTTTGTTCAACAACAATCAAATTAGTCAAAATGTTAGTCACTTCCTTTAAATTAACTTAATAATAATATATAAATAGGAAAACCAATATTGCTTATAAGTTTTGATATAAATTATTTAACTCTTACTTATTCTCTTACCTTAAGAATTCTCCTAGATAAGAGATAGGAAACATGGACTGAGGAACTATAACATCATATTATAGACTAAGTGGCATCAGTATTTACCACAAAAAGTGCCTACAGGTAAAAACCAATATTATGATAGCCATAACTCAAAAGATTGTAACTTCTAAAAGGCATAATGAGGAGCTAGTTGGCTTTATAAGGCCATCCACACTAGGTGTTTATATTGTTTATCCATGAAAAATTTAACTTGAAAACAAGTGGTCCTTAAAAAAGGGAGAAGCTTTTCATGGTTTCTAGTTTTTCCACTTTAACAATACTTTCTTTTCTTTCCTATAAGAATTTTTAAAAAAATCACTTTTAGCATGTTTGTTATGAGTTCTTTAGGGTAATGAAGATAGATTTTGATTTCATTCAAGTAACAAGAACTTTAGGAAGTGTTATGAATGATGACAAATTTGATGAAAAAGAAGCCGATATGAATGAAAAAGTGTTACATGCTCTTTTGTTGTGTCCTTACATGAAAAGTTTGCATATTTTTACCATAGGAATCATGTCTTCTAGGTTTAGGTTTACATATTTTTCTTTCTTAAGCTTTCATAAGTTCTTAAATTTCTTTGTGATTATATTTATATTATCCTCATCACTCTCACTTATATAGGTCGTATATATAATTTTCCTCCTCCTTAGAGACTTTAAAAACCACCTCTTCTTATTGAAGTTAGTTTATTTTCATATAATTCATTCATTTACATCTCATATGGTAGTGATTAGATTAGCTTTTCCAATGGTATGGTCCTTAACTTTTATAATTTTGTTTATTATATTTCTTATAAGCTGTGTTCTATTTTAAAGAGCGTCAATCATTTTCCAACCTCATTCACCTTCTTTGTAGTTTGCGATTGTCTATCTATCAAAGTAATTCATTTAACTAAGTAATGTCTACAATGTGAGTGATTTTCCGTTGTTCTTTTCAATTTTACCTATAACAATAATTGATGAGATTTTAGGATAGGGTTTAGTAGTTTAAGTATTTATGTTTGGGCATTGTTTAAATTGAAACATAAAGACTTAAACTTGTAGGTGATTAATTCAAACTTAGTATTAACATAAGAAATTCATATAATTGACATGATAATTCTTTGCATAATAAAACCCTAGGATGGTATATAAGCTGTAAACATGTGATGCAGCTGCCATGAGGCTTATCGGTGAAAAATTCCACGAGCCTAGGAGTCACAGTGAGAACTTGCTTTCTCGATTTATATGGTGTAAAAATGCTACACACCATAGTGCTTATTTAAAATCAAACTTCGGAAATCAACTTGTAGGTGATTAATGCAAACATAGTTATCTTTGTTGTTTGGAATATTGTTAGAATGATTGATGGCTAAATGTATAAATTATATAAGTGTTTGCTATATGTCGAATGAGTTTGTATAGTTATGGATGATTGGAGGCTTAATAAACCCCTAGGATGGTATATAGGTTGGAAACCCATGATGTAGTTCCCATGAGGCTTATCAGTGAAGAATTTCACAAGCCTAAGAGTCACAGCGAGAACTTGCTTTCTCGATTCATATGGTTTAACAATGCTATATATCATAGTGCTTATTTAAAATCAAACTTTTGAAATCAACTTATAGGTTATTAATGCAAACATATTTGTCTTGGTTTTGTATGTTGTTGTTTGAAAAATTATTAGATTGATTGATGGCTAGATGTATGAATTATATAAGTATTTACTACATATCGAGTGAGTTTGAATAATTATAGATGATTTGGGGCATAATAAATCGCTAGGATGGTATATAGGCTAAAAATCTATGATGTAGCTCCTACGAGGCTTAATGGTGAAAAATTCCATAAGCCTAGGAGTCACAGCAAGAACTTGCTTTCTCAATTCATAAGTGTAAACAATGACACGTACCATAGTATTTGGTTGGCATAATGTTTTATTTGATTGATATTCATAGATGTTGAATTTTGTATTTGTGAACTCATTTGGTAGGATATGTTGATTTTAGATTAGAAGGAAAATGGTTAGAGACCTGTAAAAACTTAGGGATGTTCTGTAAAGTAAAGATTAAATGTTCTGTAAACTTAGGGAAAATGAAGGATACTAACTATGAAATCAATTTTTAAATAACAATTTTGTAGAAATGATTAATATTGATAGATCTTGGATATATAGATGATTAATACCTAATGGTTTCATTAATCTTGAGTTTGTTGAGGGAGTTGAAGCTTTTATTCACTATGCATGTTCTTAACCTACATATATGGATGGTCCAAAGATCAGATGTCTATGTAAAAAGTGCAAACATATTCATTTTCTTCCTATTGATGAAGTGAATCTCTAATTGTAAAGAAAAGGGTTTGTTCGAAATTATTTTGGGAGGACTCGACATGAGGAGCCAATAATTTATAACACCTCAAAAGTAAACTTGTCAATAAATGTGGATGGGTTTGAAGAGGGATAAGATTTATAAATAATGTGGATGCAACTGAAAATCCTTACACCTAAATGGTTTATGACACAGTTGTTTTCATGTTTCAGGAAAACATAGAAAATTTTATAGAAGAACTAAACCCACATGCAAAAAAGTTTTTTTGACTTACTAAAATCAATTGACTAAGAATTATGGCCAAATTGTGAGATCATGACTCAATTATCTTCAATTGCTTAAATATTGAACATAAATTCTAAAAGGCATATTTCTGATCGAAGTTTGGATAAAATTTTTGCTTTGTATAATGAATCATTGCCTCTTGATCATATAGTGGTTGATAATTTCTTCAATATGAAGCAACTTATTAGGGGTCTTGGTTTATCAATTGAAAAAATTGATTGTTACAATTTTGGATGTATGTTGTTTTGGAGAGATGACGTCGAATTACAAGAGTGCAAATTTTGTGGCGAATCTGGGTTCAAACCTAGAAAGTGTTCTATAAAATAGAAATTAGTACTTTGGAAGCAAATGTATTATTTCCTACTAAATCTGAGACTTCAAAGACTGTATGCCTTTGATGTTATTGCATCTCACATAAGATGATATAATGAATATGAAAAGGAATATGGAATAATGAGCCATCCATTGGATGCATTCATATGGAAACATTTCAAGAACACTCATATTGAGTTTGCAGCTGAAAGTTGAAATGTTAGGTTAGGATTGTCGACAGAAAGATTCCAACCTTTTGGTCAATCCAGCGAACAATATTTTTCATGCTCAATCATAATTACTCCTTATAATTTACCTCCATGGATGTGTATGAATGAGGCATATATATTCTTAACAGTGATTGTGCTAGGACCTACAAATCCAAAGCATAAAATTGATGTATTCTTACAACCATTGGTATCTGAATTATATCATCTTTGGGAATCTAGTGTAGAGACATATGATGTGTCCCTTAAACAAAATATTTTGTTAAGACTATTAGTGATTCCCATGTGTATGTTATGTTGTCTGGATGGAGCATAGTAGGGAAATTGACTTGTCCTTAACGTAGCAACGATTTTGATGCATTTTATCTTCTTAACATGGCTAAAATATCTTGATTTGACAACCATAGGAAATTTCTTCCTCCAGATCATCCATTTACACGCAATAAACAAAAGTTCATTAAGAATAGGATGGTGCAAATACGTCCTCCCCATCATAATGCTGGTGAAGAGATATTACAGAAGATTGATGAATTTCGGTTGTTAAAAGTTACAAAACTTGAAGTTGAAGAAGTTAATAGAATCATTAGTAAAAACTTTGGTTGGAGAACATGAAATATCTTTTGGGATTTGCCATATTGGAAAAGTAATTTGATACGTCATAATCTAGATGTGATGCATATTAAAAAAAATTTGACAATTTGTTTAACACCATAATAAACATTGAAGGGAGGACAATGGGCAATGAAAAATCACGAGGAAGTACAAATTATGTTTCGAACTTGGCAAGGTATACGGACATGAGGAAGTACAAATTATTTAGGATGAAAAGTCATATTGTTAGATGTTTATGAAAGCTAATTCCATCTGCATTTTGAGATTTGCTACCGTATAAGGTTTGTGAAGCTATAATAGAATTAAGTTTCTTTTTTAAAAGCTGAATATCATTTGAAATAAAGTTAGCTGAAATGGAAAAACTAGAAAGGAAAAATTCATTTATCTTGTGTAAATTGGAAGGAAATTTCCCTCCAAGTTTCTTTAACAATATGGAGCATCTACCTGTATATTTAGCATATGAGGCTAAACTTGCTGATCTGGTTCAATATCAGTGATGTATCCATTTGACAGATAATTATAGTTAATATTTAAATAAAACTTATAACATGTTTTATTCACAGAATTGTAATAACCCTATTTGTAATGTATAGGTATTTGAATCACTTGAAGAAAAACTTCAAAAACAAGGATAGAATTTTGATATGAAATGCTTATTTAGTAAAGGAAGCAAGTAAATTTTGTTCACATTATTTTGAGCCATATAGGCTCACAAAAGAAACAAAAGTTTATCAAGAGGTTTAACCTTTCGTGTAGTAAGTTTAAGTTGATTTTTGAAAAGTAACTTGAGTTTCCGAGGTTACTGTTGTTCACAACTAAAATACATAATAATAATTTTAGATTATATGAGGAATGGTTACGTGACCTAATGCCTGAAATAACACAGGATGATATCAATAAAGAACTTGAAAGACACTTTCCTCAATGGTTCGAGAAACATGTAAATTTTCAGTTGTTATTAGATCAAAATGATTAGATGACCTTATACTATTTAATAATCTAAATTGTTTTTCATGTAGGCCTCAAAAAATCCAATAGAGAATAAGTTCATATGTAATCTTGCGAAAGGACCATTACAAACTTTTAAATCGTATTCAGTGCATTTTATTAATGGATACAAATTTCATACAGACTATCATGGTCATAGTATCGTAATAGTAAATAATGAGGTTTGCATACAGGGAGAATTGATGGATTACTATGGTAAAATTATTGAGATACTTAAAATTGAGTACCCTGTACTACCAATAAAATAGAGGGTGATATTTAAGTTTGAATGGTTTGGTCTAACTCCTAATGTTGGAACAAAAGTGCACGGTTGATATAATCTAGTTAAAATTAACCAGTGAAGAAGATTTAGACAATTTGAACCTTTAGTGTTGGCAATGTAAGCAATCCAGGTGTATTATGTCCCTTTTCTATGTTTACGATAAGATAAATCAGATTTGTTGACCGTATGCAATGTAAAACATAGAGGTGTTTTTGAATTACATAGAAAAGGAGAAAATAAGAGAATTGAAAGTCAAGCATTTCAGAAATATGATTATGAAATAAATGCATCTATAACATACGATAAGAATGAACCTTTGAGCAATCTAAATAATGAATATGTTGAAATTTCATTCGGGGAGGATGAGGAGGGCGAGAGATCTAAAGAGGAGCTTGTGTTTGATTTTTATTCTTCAAAAAAAGAAGATGATTTTGATTTACAATTAAGTGATGATATAGATTAATTTGTGTTTGTAATAGAATATTACATAAATAAATCTATTATTACATCAACAATATATTGTTATATATTGAATTATATTGTTTTATTACTAGAAAATTCAATAAAATGTCAATTTTAAGTTAAAAATATGCCACCAAAGAAAAAATAGGATATGATGTAGTAAAGGTTTCAGTTATAATGATTTGGAGAAGTCACTGCATTTCCATTGTGAGGCATCACAATCTACAGACGCTTCTGCACATCCAGATGAGGCGTTACCTTCTGTAAATGTTATTATACCATCTAACAGCCCTACTACACCATCCACTAGCCATATATCGATAGAGATATTAAGGGTAAACATTACATATGGAGGAGGCAACCTGCAGCCTAGAGCTAAGAGAGTTGATGGAATAACGTACATCACAATTGTCAACAATTTGTAAAGAAAATTTTAAAAATTTTATAATACTTGATAACACCATAGGTTTGTACTGAAGTTATAAGTTTTAATTTGAAAGTGATCTAAAATAATTTATATATTAATTTAGTTTCGTCTATAACATGCTCAAGAAATATCTTATCCAAGTTTAATGAGAGGATAGATCTTGAGAGTTATATAAGGAAGAATGTCTCTCAGCTGACGAAGGATTTCTATTATTAGGAGTTTGAGGTACGCAAAATATATTCTTTAGTCTTTTTTATTTTATCTAATTTTATACATAAATTGCATAAATATTTTCATTTATACGTACTTACAGTATTTTTTTCTTTTTTTCAAAACAAATATTTTAGGATCCAAAATTTGATGTTGTAATTTATAATGTATGGGAGGGTGACCTCGTACATATTATAGAGACTTTCTTGCTTTGATACACAAGAATGGTGTATGACTACCATATATATCTGAAGATATATGGATTCGTTGGCAGTAGTATTAGGCATCACCTAAGGCAATATCCATTTTAGAGCATAATTCTGCTAATAGACATGGAGCACCAAACTGAGAGAGTCTACTCGTACACACTGGAGGATTTTTGGCCCAATATGAACATGCACTTCAACTTGTAAACTTTACACTTATATTTTTGTAGTTTGATGTATGAAATTTGATTTCAATGTAATTTGATGTATGCAATTTAAAATAAAAATAGTTTTGCATTATAGAGAATAATAATGTTATTGATGTCTGGTACCATTAATGACTATATTGCCGAGTTAAATTTTTTTGCCTAATAGGGGGTAAATATCATAAAAATAGAGGAAATTCTTTGAAATTTTTATAAATTGTAGTTCACTTATAATAATTTATTCTAATGCAAGAAAACTCATAGGCAGGAAGCCTACACCACGTCAGCTCTTTTTGTACACTCACATTAAGAAGCATAATGGTGTGATCTTTGTCAACATCCGATGCAGATAACTTCATGTATGTAAAATATATACTTTAATATTAATTCTTAAAAAGTATAACTTATTAACATAAATAGTTATAATAATACGACTAAATACAAAAAAGCATTGAAAGATAGTCTCAGAAGTCTGAAACTATTGATGAGAGTCAGATATATCGTGATGCGGTAGGTAGTAGGGACTGTCGTGGAAGGATTTTCGAGTTAGGTTTACTTGCAAACACATGTTATTCGTAATCATTTACATCCACTACAGCTGGATCTAATAGGCAGTCCATACGAAATGAGAGATTCCTTCAGCTTAAGAGTATAGTAGAGAGGCTGATGGAGTGCATAACCAGCTCCGTAAAGAAGTGGATGAGTTGAAGGGTAGGGACAGTACCTCATCGCAATAGTCAAAGCATCTGCCTTCACCACTTGTATAGCTTCTGGATAAGTGAATGTACTTGATAGTTTGCTACTCTTAATTTCTTATATAAATTCTTAATTTATAGTTAATTTCAAGATACTCATTCGTGTATATTATAATTTTTTTATTACACCATTCAAGATAATTTTTACTTTACATTTATCAATCAATGTTATATATTATTTAGAAAAATTAAATCATTAAAAAACCATAAGATTATCAACAAAACACTCGAGTAAGAAGTGAGAAATGGTAGATGAAATTTATCATAATTAAATTTTTATGAAAATGCAATAATCTGTCGCTAATTCGCGATGAAATGTTATATTATGTCAGTAAGTTACCGAAGATAATATATCACGTCATTGTTAAGTTCCAATGTTTAGTGACGTGTTATATTTTCTATCGGTAAATTTATCAATGGAATGTTTTGTTAGCATAATGCTCTAAAGGCAATTACCTTTGGCACTTTTGTATAAGCTTTATTTTGATTAATAAAGCAAAAGGCGTTTTTCATTGATTTAACATTCATTTATGCATGAATTAATATTAATCTTAAATCATATTAATGAAGTGCATGATAAAAAACATAGCATGAAGGAAATTATGATGAGATCACGATAATAAGATTCCTATCATGTGCAATTAAATTACTATCTAAATAATCCCTAGTCGTAGGATTAATAAGATAGGACATTATTAATCTGAAAAGACTAGCACATATTATACTCCTTGATTTGATCAAGCAGTGGATCTCATAATCTATAAGCATGAGATTTTTAGAGTTAATATGTGGATGCTTACTAAGGGTAGTAAGTACATCGGATGACCCACTTGAGATTATAATATGGATGATCTATCGAATTTCAATGATTAATCTCGTCATAGCAATGGTGCAAATATCCTTAGACTTAAGGTATTCAAGGATATCTTAGATATAAATCATGTGCTTTGACACCATTCCTTGTTACCTCAAGATGAGGTCACTCTTAAGGTAATGATTGGGTACAACTATTTGTATTCGAAGGTAATTGGGTAGCTAATAAAGAATTCACCACTCTTGATAGAAGGAAATGATATGCACAACCTCTTGATGGGTCATTACTCAGGGGCCTCTAGCCAAAGTAGTTATGTGTTATGAAGAGAGCCTTCAATGACACATAGAGTAATGAGAACCAACATCACTTAGACTAGATATGACGTAGTCAATCTAGTGGGAGTTAACACATATCCCATACTTTGAACTAAGTGGGGTATAATATGGTGAAAGGACGAATTGCACAGTAATTATCTATGGAAAGGTTCATAAGTTGGATAATTAACTATCAAATAGTTTGTATGTTAATCTAATCCACTTATATTCTAGCAAATAGGCATCATAATGTGCTTGAATTAAGAATTAATTCAAGTATCTAAAATAACTGAGCACCTAAGGATCACATGTATAAAAGATCGAATGAAAAACAAGTGTGTGTGGCCTATTTTAAACAGACCACAATCATACATCATTGGGCCATGATTGTGGCCTAAGGCGAGATAAGCGACGATTATGGCCAGCAAGGCCACAATTGTGACAAAGGCCCCGAAATGATATATAAATGACTTCTTCACTTATGTATATGAACAACTTTCACTTCTCACACACTTAAGTGATAGAAAAAAGGTTCTAAAAGTGTTCTAGAGAGAGTGAGAAGAGTTCTTGAGTTATCTTCTTTCAATTTATGCAAATGTTGTATAAATCAATATGCATGCAAGATAACCTTGATATATCTTCTATCATATTAAACATCTACTTGAAGTCATCAAGTTTGGTGTTCTAAAAACCTTACACATTATTTCATCTTCCTTCTTTGCGTGTTCTTGGGTGACTAAGGAAGGGTTTGGTGTTTGCAGCAACCCAAACAAGGAGAAGAAACAAGAAAGGAGGAGATACACAAGGTAAAAAGTTTTGTTATTTCATGTTCTTTACATATCCTTGTATGCATGTAAGATTCTGTGGTTTCTAAGTTGTCATGGTATCAAAATATTGATTCTGACACTTCTACTGCATCCATATACATGTGATGCATGTAACCATGGCTAAGCCAACAGTGGTATCAGAGCTTGTTTGTGCATGAAATGGATGATGTATTGAACACGTGCAAAGTGTTTGCTGGGTTGTGAGTGACTAAATTCTAGAAATTTTTTTTCTGTTTTTCTTTCTTAGAAATATTTATAAGATGTTATATTATGTTTCTATAAAAGGATATTGCAATTGAATGTCATTTGCTATTTTATTTCGAATTTATATCAAGACTGTTCATATGTTGATTCCTGGGATTTTCTGGAAAACTGATTGCATGTGCTGACTTTGAAAAATTATTATTAATTCTAGAAATTTTTTTCTATTTTTATTTCATTGAAATGTTTATAAGATGTTATATTATGTTTCTGTAAAAGAAAAATGCAATTGATTGTCATTTTCTATTTTATTACGAATTTAGTTTCAGCTTGATGCAAGTATGAAGTTCTGGAAATTATGGAAATGTGATGAACATGCATTCATGAAAAATTCATATTAATCTTTTTAAGAATTGTTTTTATAAATTTTATCCATGCATATGCAAGATGAGGTTGCAACCTGTATAAGATGTATGACACTTGTTGTTAAAGTGGTTATCTTATGCATGCATGATGTAATGTTTGTCTAGTGTTAGAAGTAAAGTGACAAGTGTCATACATATATGATGTGTTGGCTTATTCCAATTTTTAATAAATAAATCATAGGAATTAGTTTCTGGAATTTATTATTAGACACATTTAGAATGTGTATAAGACTCTAGAATTTTTCTAGAATTAATTGAATTTGATTCAATTAATAAAT
>JAOTAY010046350.1:0-20859 GCA_025629805.1 Erythroxylum baracoense
ACAAGATAAATAATGCCTTTAAATAATTTGTCACTAAACTACAACCAAAGTGATTGGCTGTAGGGCATAAACTAACAACTTTCTCTCTCTTTAATCTTGATATGCATGCATTGATAGATCTTGGTTCCACTCATTCATATATTTGCACCGACGGAGTGTGTGATATGATGTTATCAGTAGATCGACTAGCCTATGATATACATGCGACTAGTTCATTGGGCCATAGCATATATGCAAATAGAGTGTATAAAGACTGCCCTATTACAATCTATGAGAAACAGTTTGGTGCTAATCTAATAGAACTACCCTTCCATGAAATTGATTTGATCTTGTGCATACAATGGTTGTCCAAACACTAACCTATAGTTGATTATGGGTTGAAAACAGTTGTGCTCAAAGATTCTGATTATTTAGAAACAGTGGTGCATGGTACTCGACCTAGTCTTTTGACTAATGTAATATCATCCATACAGGCAAGATGACTTCTTAGAAAGAGTTGTGAGGCATAATTGGCTTTAAAACTTGACTTAAAAAGGGAGAAGGTGAATTTACAAGACCTACCGATAATAAATGAGTTTCCTGATGTGTTCCCAAAAGAGTTACTAGGTTTGCCACCTGAGAGGGAGGTAGAATTATCTATTGAAATCGTACCTGATACTGCTTTTATTTTATGGGCACCTTACAGAATGTCTCCTATAAAGTTAAAAAAGTTGAAAAGTCTGTTATAAGAGCTTTTAGACAAAGGTTTTATCCAACGTAGTGTGTCACCGTGGGGAACACTAACCCTTTTTGTCAAAAAGAAGGATGACACCCTATGAATGTGTATAAACTATAAACAATTAAGTAAGGTGATCGTAAAGAATAAGTACCCATTTCCCAGAATATAAGATTTATTTGATTAGTTGAATAGTGCAGGAGTGTTCTCCAAGATTGATTTACGGTCAGGTTATTACCAGATTCGGGTAAAAGATATAAATGTTTCAAATATTGCATTCAGGACCAAGAATGGCCACTATAAGTTCTTGGTCATTCCTTTCAGGCTAACTAATGCACCAACTACTTTCATGGATTTGATGAATAGAGTGTTTCGACCCTAGTTAGACCAATTTTTTGTGGTTTTTATAGATGATTATTAGTATATTTGAGGAATGAAGAGGATCATGTTCAGCATTTGAGAG
Source organism: Erythroxylum baracoense (assembly GCA_025629805.1). Taxonomy (NCBI): domain Eukaryota; kingdom Viridiplantae; phylum Streptophyta; class Magnoliopsida; order Malpighiales; family Erythroxylaceae; genus Erythroxylum; species Erythroxylum baracoense. The sequence continues at coordinate 1,179 of JAOTAY010046350.1, forward strand.
TTGTGCTCCAGACTTTGAGAGAGAAGCAATTATTTTCAAAATTGAACAAATGTGATTTTTGGATAAACAAAGTTTCTTTCTTTGGGCAGATCACCTCTTCGGAAGGTGTCAAGGTAGATCCTAGTAAAATTGAGATAATTGTCAATTGAAAGTTGCCTCAGAATGTAAAGGAAGTGAGAAGTTTTCTTAGCTTAGCTAGTTATTGTCAACGCTTTGTTAAAGGGTTCTCAGTAATTAATTCTCCAATCATAAAGTTGCTTCAGAAAGGAACAAAGTTTGAATGGAATGATAGATGCCAAGTCAGTTTTGAGCAGTTAAAGAAGATGCTCACTGAAGCTCCAGTGTTGACACAGCCAACTCTAAGAAAGGAATATGCCATGTAAAGTGACATTTTTAGGAATGGTCTGGGTTGTATATTGATGCAAGATGGGAAAGTGGTGGCAACAGTGGTGTTTGCCTTGAAAATTTGACAACACTACTTGTATGGGGAAAGATGTAAGGTATACACGAATCCCAAGAGTTTGAAGTACCTGCTCACGTAAAAGGAACTAAATTTGAGGCAACGTTGTTAGCTAGAATTGTTTAAAGACTATGATTACATAGTTAACTACCCAGGAACAGCTAATGCGGTAGCAAATGCTTTGAGTAAAAAGTCTATTTCAACACTTTCATTACAACATAGTGGATAGACATTTGCACCAGATGGAGCTTTGATAGCTTAGTTAAAGGTGAGTCCTGACTTAAGACAGATGATAGTACATGCACAAAAAGATGATGCCAAGTTGCAACAAATTGTACAAGCGGTGCAAGAAGGGAAACATACTGATTTTGAAGTGAAAGATCATGGAAGTCTCTCCTTTAAGAGTAGATTATGTGTACCAGAAGTAAAGGACTTAAAGAAGAAGTTATTATATGAAGCCCGTAATACTGTGTTCACAATGCATCCTGGGGCTAGGAATGAAATGTGATGTAGTGGACTATGTGTCCAATTGCTTGAATTGTTAATAGATGAAAGTTGAACATCAAGTCCCATCTGGCCTATTGAATCCCATTCCAATTCCACAGTGGAAATGGGATAATATCACCATGGACTTTGTTACAAGTATACCCCTTACATAAAGAAAACATGATGCAGTATGAGTTATAGTGGACAGACTCACCAAATCAGCTCACTTTATACTGATTCAATGTAATTATTCTATGGATCGGTTAGCTAGGTTGTATGTGAATGAGATTATTTTGCTACATGGAGTGCGATTGTCAATTGTTTCTGACCGAGACCTACGGTTTACATCAAGGTTTTGGAAAAGTATGCAAGCAGCTTTAGGTACTCAACTAAGTTTTAGCACAGCTTTTCAGCTACAAACAAATGGGCAATCTGAGAGTTATACAAATGTTAGAAGACATGCTTAGGGCATATGTTATGGAATTTTTGAGCAGTTGGGATGGATACATTCCTTTGATAGAATTTGCCTACAATAAAGGTTATCAGCCCAGTATAGGCATGCACCATATGAAACATTATATGGCAAAAAAAGTAGAACCCCTATTTGTTGGACAGAATTAACTAAGATTAAGATGATTGGGCCTAACATAGTCAAAGAAATTGAGGGTTATTCAGCAAAGATTTAAGGCTATAAGTAATAGACAAAAATCATATGTTTATTTAAAGAGAAAATATATTGAACAAATAGTAGGTGACAAAGTTTTCTTAAAAGTTTTGACTTGGAGAAAGGTGTTAAGATTCGGGAAAAAGGGAAAACTTAGTCCTAGATTTATTGGTCCATATGAAATCCTTGAAATGATTGAACTAGTGGCATAAAAATTGGCTCTTCCTATACAACTATCCAAGTTGCATGATGAATTCCATGTCTCAATCCTGCGGAGGTACCGATCGGATGATTCACATATGTTACCCTTACAAGAAATAAAGATCTAACCAGACTTCCCACATGATGAAGAGCCAAAGGAAATTTTAGCTAAAGAAGTGAGACCGTTAAGGAATAAGAAAATTCCTCTTGTAAAGGTGCTTTGGCAACATCATAGCATTAAAGAGGCAACTTAGGAACCTGAATCGATCATGAGAATTTAATAATCGCAGCTATTCAATACAGGTATAAATTTCTACGTTGAAATTCTTTTTAATGGGGAAAGAAATGTAAGGCTCCAAAATATACCCTTGAAGTATTATAACATGTATAGGGTGTATTACAAAGTAAACATAGCAAATGAATTAAGTGCATCTAAGTATAGAAAGAGACATAATGGCACTTAATATAAAAGACATGGGTAAAAGGGTAATTTGTTCGTTTTGATATGAACATACTTCTGTGATTTGGCCATATCATGGTATGTAGACCTTGAAATTAGATAATTTTAATTTGAGATTAAACTAGAGACATAGATCTAAAACTTTAATGAAGGAACCAAAATTTTATTGTGTCTCTAAGATTTTTCAATTCTATCTTGAAATTAAGTTATGGATGTTGTCCCTTTTTTCAAACAACCTGTAGTGTTTTTAGTATAACTCCCAAAATAATTAACCAAATTCCATGAAATTTATTCCATTAGAAAATTAAAACATAGGGAAATTAAATTAATTGATAAGGTTATAGGCCAATATGGGAGGTAAAGGAAGAAGAAGGACCAAGATGCAATTTTTCTAAAGTTAACATATGGACCAATTGGATAAAGGCATGTGTGGCCAATAATAATAAAGAATGTGTGTCTAATAGGAATTAAGCATAAGTGTGAGTCATGAAAGTCTTGGAATGGGCATATGGAGAGGGTAGATGCACGACATTTTGGGGGTTATAAGTTAAGATTTTTCTTCTCTCCATTTCACCTTTTTCATCCCACATTTTTCGTGTAAGAAATCAAACCAATCTTAGGTGAAAATCAAGGTAAAAGTTAGGGTTTTTCTCTTCACCTTTATCTCTTCTTTCTTTGCTTATGAAGAAATTAAATTATAAGGTTGGAAGTGGCATTAAGAAGTATCCTTTTGCTGTTTCCAGTTGGTGAGTCAAGAAAATCCAAAGAGGAAAGGAAGGAAAGGCAATAGAAAACCTACTTCGTCAATTTTGAGGTTAGACTCCACTTTGTTAAATTCTGTATTTATGTATATTTGAATGTGTAAAAATATTCATTTGGATGTGGAATGGTTTCTAGGATAATGCATTGGTGCTATTTTGGTGTTATCTTGTATAGAATTGGTTGAATATGATAAAAGATTATCATGTAATGGAATTTTGTCTAGGGTTTGTTGAACCAGTCACATTGTTTGGGTCATAAATCGGCCTACAGACCTCTAAATTTGGTTTTTTAATTGCATATAAAAACTAAGACATAGATCTAGAAATCTCTAGAAGAGACTCTGACTTAATTCTGGCTTTATGATGTTGGAAATTGAGATAGAAAATGGTGACCTGATGCTCCGAATGGCTTGATCTTTAGTGTTTTGGAACTAGAGACACAGATGGAAAAAATGTCTAGAAGACCATAAAACCCAGTTGTGACTTTATCTATACGAATATTAAGGAACAACTAGACTCTATCATGTGATTTGTTTCTGGACTAGTAGTTTGCCTATTTTTAGACCACTTTGGGGTTTTGCTCAAATTTCACTGTTTTAAGTTTATTGATGAAGCAGCATCTGAAGAAGCCATTATTGAGGAATCCACTTTGGAAGAATAGATATGTAGTCAATGGGTCTACTTCTAGAAAGATGATTACTTTAGGTCCATATTTTCCTCGATTCTGTGGATAGTATTGGAAAATCTTTTGTTCCTCAGTCCATTCATTTAATGCTTGGAAACAATCACAGAATATTTCCGTTGTTATTTTTCTCATTTCTTCCTTAAGTGCTCTTGTAGGTACTATGTTGATTCTATCTGGCTTGATAGGTTTTCCAAGAATCTTCATATTTGTTAGGGTATTTGGAGTTGATTCCAATTCATTTCTGATTTTTACCGAATCTTATCTGAAACTTTTTGAATGTGTATGAAACTTTTTGAACACCTAGAAATAAATGAAATAGGACTTACCTAATGTGAATTGGGAGATTGAATATTGGAATATAATATTGAGCATAATTCATTCCAAAGAAAATTTACATGTAAATAAATGATTTGTATACGTATTCATTACTCATATGTGTATAGTATGATTATACAAGTGTTATTTTGATGCCCTTCTAATGATGGTAAGCCATAAATTGCATGTACGAATACAAATATAGATTTTTTTGACTTGAAATGTATATCATATGATTTGTTAAAATATGAATTGTGAAATTTGCAAATGGTTAAAAGAAATGTTATAGTGCTAGCTCTATTGTCTTGGTTGTGCATAGATAAGCATGCTTATATGGATATAGTGCAGTTGCTACAGTTTGACACCACTGGTGTCCATAATTCGATACCTTTGAGTATCTATAGTTTGACGCCTTCAGGCATCAATAGTTTTGATATCTTCGGATATCCACAGCTCCTATTATCCACACCCATAGGAATGTGAAGGCCTAACATAGAAAGTAAAGTAAATAGATATAAATAAGAAATACAGTACGAAAATATAAATAATCAGTATGTGGATGAGCATTTGCATTCGTATTGATAACTTGTATCATTGAATGTTGAATATCCATGTTTGACTTTTGAATGTGAATTTATAGTATATGAACAACATATTAAAATATGCTTGCTTTATTTATTTGATTAAGTATACCCTCACTATTTATATTTGTGCAATGTTCATAAATGTATTTGTTTAGCAGATGACTGCTATAAGTGGTCATCCAAACTAAGTATTTCCCTACTAAGCTTTCAAGCTTAGGATGGGTGTTAATCTCTGTAGGTCCCAAGCCATAAGAGTGAAGTATAGGGGACATTTGTATGGAACAAGGCCAATAGATAGAAGAAAAAGTACTTTTGGAAGGGTTTTTTAGTTAAAGATGATTGTACATGTAATGGTTAAAGGAATTTGTATGTTTTCTAAATGTAAAGATGTTTTACTACTGTTAAATGATAATGTTAAGGATTGGGTAGTTTTGTAATGTGTATACATATAACATTGAACTGAAATATATGCCGTGAATGTATGTACATGAAATTGGTTGCCTTATATGTGGATAGTTGTAGGTTCTGTATAAGGGGTGTTACAGGCATTCAACCAACTCTTAATAGATTTGCTAGACTTCTTTGGACCGGTATGCTTAGTTTTCACCATCCTCAAAGTTGTGATGAAATAGGCCAAAAGGAGTTAATAAACACCTTCACACAGCATTAGAATGTAGAATGGAAGCCTCAATTTGAACTCCAATTCATAAATTGAAGCTCAAAAGCCAAGACCCACTTTCGGTCGAAAACCTTTGAAGAACCCCCCAATTTTGAAATTTTAACTTTTTTTAATGCAATAAATAATGGAGAATGTTGTGGGAATGTTGTGAATGCTTGGAGCCGACAATAATACAGTGAAATTAGTGGTGAGGTAGATTATCAGCAAGAATGGTATTAACTAAGGGTGGAGGAAGGGAGAAGAAGAAGAAGGTCGGGGTAGGGAGGGAAGTTGAGCACATTTAGGAGTTTTTTTTACATAAACCTAGCCCGAATTGTTTTAGTTAATAAAAAGTGACCACAAACTTTCATGTAAAAGAGAAATTTTTTGTTGTTCTCCACGTCACGCTACGGTGTGACACTAAGTCATGCTATTACGTGACATGCACCCCCAATCGCCGATAAATAACGTGACTTATTATCACACTACCGCATGACGACGAATGGTTTTGGCCCAAAAAATTTTTGCATACTTACCTCCTAAGACTTTGCATCACCTTATCGTTTCTTGTACCATTTACACTCCACAACTCTCTAATTACCTGAAAAATTTCCAAACATGATTACTGCACTTTGGAAACCACATATTATGCCAAGTGAAAGTATACTATAGAAAAATCACACATAAAAAATTAAAAACACAAAAGGATAGAAAACTTGGGTTACCTCTAATAAATGTAATTTACATCGTGTTTTAGGGCTTAGTTTGATATGTATTTAATTGTTAATTTAATCATTTAGCATATGTTTAGGTTAGAATTGTGTTAGTTTGTTAATTATTTATGTTTTAAGTTTTTTATGAATTAGTACAAATCTTTGAACTTAAATATTATGTTAGGTTCCAATTATCTATCTCATACATAAAATATATCAAATATACGCAACGAAAATAAAACGAAACCTCGAAAACTAGATCTACTCATGCATATAGATATAGAAAAACAAAAACATGAAATGTAAGATGTTTACATACCTTTCTAATTATCTCCTTCGTTCTTTAATCTTCTCTACGTTGGGTTTTTGTAAACCACAATGATCAACGCAGACTATCTCTAATGAAAGTTCACACAAAGATAGAAGGAAGAAACCTTACCAGGAGATGGCTAGAATTCTTTCTTTGTGCTAGCAAAGATAAGAACTCTTGAGAGAGTTAGAGACAAAAAGTGTGTGTGTAAGAAAAAGAATCTATCCTTTTTCATTTTTGTGTCTTCCACAAGATGCATGAAAATCATCTCAATTTTCTGCACTAATTAGCCTTCTATAACCCCCATCACTAATGGAAAGTTATGGGAAGTTAATGGTCATAAATAGCATGCATTAATGGAAGTTATGGGAAGTTAATGACCATAAATAGCATGCATTAATGGAAGCCAACAACACTTATTTCTAATCCATTCCATGCAACATTTTCTACCACGATCACATCGCTATACAATCCTAAAACACTCTCTCATATCTTGAATCACCATTCAAGATAATTTTACTCATCCTTCGGATCTCCTATGTGTGTGACCCATTAGGTTCCCAGTTATGTTGACCACTTGAATTAACACTTAATTTAAGTAAATTAAGAGCAGTATTTAGCAACACGTCATGACCCCCAATTGATCGAAAAGTCAGTAGTTTGACTACGAGCCCTTCCATATGCAATGTTGCCATGTAATTTATCCTTCCACCATCTATACCCCACTTGGCTCAGATTATGGTTAAAGTGTCAACTCCCACTAGATTGACTATATCACATCTAGTCCAAGTGATATTAGATCGTGTACTTGCTCTGGCTAGAGACTCCTAAGTAATGACCTCGATAAGAGGCCGTGAGTATCATCTTCTTTTATCAGGAGTGGTGAATCCTTTATTTGCTACTCAATTACCTCTGAATACCTCAAGTTGTACCCAATCACCACCCTATGAGTAACCCCTAAAAGGCACTGATGAATGGAGTCAAAACACAGGATTAGTATCTGAGATATCCTTGAGCATCTAAAGTCAAAAGATACTGACACCATTACTATGATGAGACTATCATTGACACTAGAACAGAATATCCATACGACTGTCTCATAGTAGGTCAATCCAATGTACTTACTACCTTTAGTAAGCATCCATATGTTAACTCTAAACAACTCATGTCTAGAACTTATGAGATCTACTTCTTGATCTAATCAAGGAGCATAACATGCGCTAGTCTATCTAGATTGATGATATCCTATCTCATTAATCCTATGACTAAAGAAAGTTTAGATACTAATATAATTACACATGATAGGAATCTCATTATCATGATCACATCATGATTTCCTCCATGCTATTTTTTGTATCAAGGACTTCATTAAATCAACTTAAGATCAACATCAAATCTGTACACGTATGAACATCAAAATAATGAAAAATGCTTTTATTAATCATAAAATGATTTGTATAATAAGTGCTAAAGGTGATTGCCTTTAGAGCACTTTTTTAACAAACTCCCACTTGCACTAAAGCCAATCACCTTGATATCTAATATCATATGCATGTACATGTGACACAAAACTGTTTTGGGAAATAGGCTTAGTCAACAAATCAACTATATTCTGATCGGTGGGAACTCTCTCCATCTTAACATCATTTCTACCAATGATCTCTTTAATTAAATAGTAGCACCTAAGTCTTTAATTAAATAGTAGCACCTAAGTATAAGTTTGGACTTCTGATGAGACCTCGATTCCTTCGCCTGCGCTATAGCCCCATTGTTTTCATAATCCAACTGTACTAGGTCAGCGATGCTCGGAACCATACCAAGTTCCATGATGAACTTCTTGATCCAAACTAATTCCTTTGCCGCTTTATGAAGCTGTAATGTACTCTGCCTCTCTCATCAAATCAATAGTTGTCTCTTATTTGAAACTTTTCCAACTAACTATACCACCATTCAGTGTGAATACATATCTAGACTAGGACCTGGAGTCAACCCTATTAGATTTGAAGCTAGCATTAGTATACCCACTTACCACAAGATCACCTTCTCCATATACCAAGAATACATCTTTAGTTCTTCTCAAATACTTAAGAATATTCTTGACAACCACCCAATGACCCTCACCAGGGTTCTACTGATATCTTTTCATAACACTTAGAGCATACGATACATCAAGTCTAGTACATAACATAGCGTACATGATTGATCCTATAACCAAAGCGTAAGGAATCAAACTCATGCGAGTCCTCTTATCTTATGTCTTTGGACACATAGATTTAGAGAATGTAATCCTACGTACCATAAGAAGATAACCTCTCTTATACTGCTCCATGCTAAACCTCTTCAACATTTTTTCTATGTATGTAGACTGAGAAGACCAAGCAACCTCTTAGATCTATCTATATAGATCCTTATCCCTAAAATATAAGTTGCTTCTCCAAAGTCTTTCATAAATAATTTTTTAGCTAACCAAGTTTTTACTGATTGCAAATCTGAGACATTAATTCCTATTAGCAATATGTCATCTACATACAGTACAAGGAACACGATTGCACTCCCACTAACCTTCTTATACACATACAGCTCATCCGGATTTTGTGAGAAACCAAACTATTTAATTATCTCAACAAATCAGATATTCCAACTCCTGGATGTCTGCTTCAATCCATAAAGCTTCCATACCTTTTCTACAATCATGGATATGAAACCATCAGGCTGTGATATATACCCATCCTCGGCTAGGTATGAAAAGTCGTCTTCATATCCATTTTCCATATCTCATAATCATAATGAGAGGTAATGGCTAGGAGTATCCTAATGGATTTAAGCATAGCTACTGGGCTAAACGTTTTGTCATAGTTAACATCCTGCCTTTGACGATAACCTTTAGCTACAAGCCTAGCTTTATGGGTAACTACATAACCCATAATGTTAGTTTTCTTCTTAAAAACCCATTTTCACCTATAGGCTTTATCCCTTCAGGTGGGTCAACAAAATTCCATACTTGGTTTTCATACATGGAATCCATTTCAAATTTTATAGCTTGAAGCCATTTGTCAGATTCTGAACTCTTCAGAACCTCTTTATAGGTAGTAGGCTCATCATCTTCTATGAGCAATACGTCATTAAGTTCACTTATTAGAAATCCATATCTCTTAGGAACATAACGTATCCTACCTGACCTATAAACTTCTCGTGTGTCAGAAGGTTGAACTATTGTTTCATCTTCATGAACAATAGTCTCGGGTCCAGGCAGTTGATTTGCGTTTGTTTGAGCATCTTGAACTTCCACAAGTTTAATTTTGGTCCCATTGTCTTCTCTTAGAAGAAACTCTTTCTCTAAAAAGACAATATGTTTTAAAACAAACATCTTTTGCTCCGAAACATGGTAGAACTGATATCCTATAAACAAACACTTATCATATTTAGCTTCAAGCTTATCTGACTGAATCCGCTTCACATAAGCAGGACAACTCCAAACTTTCATATGAGAAAGATAGGGTTTATTATTAGTCCATATCTCGTATGGAGTAACATCAACTGACTTGGACGAGACTCTGTTTAATACATAAAAAAAAGTTTTGAGTGTATACCCCAAAAGGATTTTGGTAAATTTGCTAAACTCATCATAGACCTCACCATGTCTAACAAGGTTCGGATTCTCCCCTCATCCACAACATTGTGTTGTGGTATGTAAGGTGGAGTCCACTGAGACAATATTCCATTATCCCTAAGATAATCTAAAAACTCTTGGCTTAAGTATTCACCACCTTGATCGGATCGAAGGGATTCAATACTTCTCCCAAGTTGTTTCTTAACTTCATTTCTGAATTCTTTGAACCTTTCAAAGGCTTTAGATTTGTGTATCATAAGATACACATACCTATATCGAGAATGATCATCGATAAAGGTAATGAAGTATACGAAACCACCTTTGGCATGTATGGACATTAGACCACATACATCAGTATGTATTAGGTCTAAAATTCCACTAGTTCGTTCACCCTTTCCTTTAAAGGGTAACTTAGTCATCTTACTTAATAATCAAGATTCACATGTGTCACATAATTCATAGTCAAATGACCCTAAACTACCACACTTGTGTAGTTTAGATATGCGTCTCTCACTTATATGGCCAATGTGGCAATGCCATAAGTAAGACGATTTCACATTATCTCATTTTATTCTTTTGTTATTATTGATATTTATAAACGGATTAGACATATCCAATATGTATATACCATTGCACAATGTACCCAAAGCATATAAAATTTCATTCAAATAAATTGAACAACCATTGCTATTGAAATTTAAATGGAATCCAGCTTTATTAAGACTAAAAACAGACATTACATTTTTAGTCAAAGCAGGTACATAAAAACAATTGTCCAATTCTAGTATAGGCCCATTAGGAAGAGTCAATACATACATGCCTACAACTAATGCAGCAACTCTTACTCCATTGCCCACTTGCAGGTCTGACTCTCCTTTGTTGAGTTATTTACTGTTCCTGAGGCCCTTCAATTCAGTACAAATGTGTGACCACAACTAGTATCTAATACTTTTATGTTGTTATTAGAAACAGTATGAATGTATAAATTCCTGAAGTAGGTGGGGCATCTAATGCCTTCTTTTGCTTCAAAGACTCTAGATAGGCCTTGTAATTTGTCTTCTAGTGGCCATCCTTGCCACAATGGAAGCAAATTCCCTTCGAGGCAGTCTTCTTTGCTTTCTTGACACCTCTTTTTGGCCCTGCAAACTTCTTCTTCTTTTGACTCTTTTTCTTCGAACCAGAAGAGTCCACCAGCATCACAACCTTGTCCTTACGGACAAATTGCTCAACTGCCTTGAGCATGTTGACCAGCTCGGGAGTTGTGATGATATATTGTTCATCTGATAATTAAACACAAATTATGAGTAACTATCAGTTAAACCCGTCAGAATTAAGTCAATACTTAATTCATAATCCAAAAGAAAACCCAATAAGGCCAACCATTCGATGTAGCCACTCATCTTCATTGTGTACTGTACTGGAGATGTCCCCTCAACCATCTTGGAGTGAAAGAGTAATCGCGAAGTCTCGAACCTTTCGAACCTTGCTTGCTCATCAAAGAGCTCCCTTAGATGATAGACTATGGTATGAGCATCCATGGCCTTGTGCTACTTTTGTAGCTCCAGTGAGATAGTGGCTAGCATAATACAACTAGTCATCTCGCTATCATCGAGATGCTTCCTATATGCACTTCGATCATCATTAGAAGCATCGGTAGCAGGGGCATCAAAAAGTGGTTCTTCTAAGACATAACCAAGCTTCTCATACTTAAGAACTATTCTCAAGTTCCTGAGCCAGTCAAGGAAGTTTAGTCCAGTCAACTTGTTAGGTTCCATCAATGATCTTAAATTCACACTAGTACTTATGGTGTTGACTCGGGCAATACTAACCTATCGTCAAATAAAGAAAAATTATAATGTATTTAAATGCATGTCTATAAGGACTTTAATAACACGCATTATGGCTCCCACTATTTTCACAAATTCATAACCCTCAATATAAATTCGAGAGAACTCGTAGAGAAATTCTCCTAGTAGGTCGATATCCAATATCCCTAAGAATGACCTTGGGTCTGCCCAATAAGCCACCTTAGTTTAACTGGTAGGTATCGATCATACCAATTGCATCTCCAATGCAACTATCGAATCTAGTGCTATCAACTATTGATATGTGCACACTCATTAGGCTATCAACTCTTGACACATGTACATCTAATGTACAATACCGAACTTTGCCTCTGTCCACGTTGATCTTGAGTTTGCCCAATAAACAAACGCTTCTAGTTAAAACTGACCCATTAATATAGAAATCCTATTTCCATGGTTCAAACCTATCCATCTAGAGTAAGCTTAGGTTTGCCAAACAACCCTAACTTTAAAGGAACTCTGGTTCTCGCCACATTAAAGGAAGACATTAGTACTAATATGCTAAGTAATATATATATATATATATATGTATGTATGTATGTATGTATATATATGTATAAGACCATCAAAGTTAGATGAGACCTTATTCAAACCCCTTACTTAGAATATACTATAACTACATTGCATGATATGAACTACCCAATCAAATTGGGCCTAAGTGCATAACCATCATGCAAGCCCACACATTCTCTTAACCATGCATTCTCTAATGCATATATGTAAACACATCATTTTGGTTATGACATCTTATGGATCCTAACGTGGAAACTCAATCCAACACTTGGATCTAAGCCCAATCCAACACTTATATTTACTATCTTCCTTTTACTAACTTGGCTAATATTACTAATGTATGTTACTTCAATTGGAATTAATATTAATTTATTTAACATGAATTCCTAATTCCAGAAATTAATTCATAATTAATTTACCATAAAATAATTATTTGATGTCCAAAATTAAAAAACTTTATTTTTGTCATACATGCCAATTTTTTTAGTCTTACTAGAAAATCTATTGCTCTACTAAAATTAATTCAAAATTAATTTCTATAATTTCCAAAATTTTCTAGAACATCAAATCATCATTCCAAGCATCTCTAGGTCATTTCATGCTAATCAAAATAATTTAGGAATCACCCAAAAAATATTATGATTACTAAAAAACTGATAAGATACTAAAAACGACAAATATGACTTCTAAAATTTTCTAGAAATCAAATTTCGAGAAAAATCATTTAGGCTGCATCAAACATCAAATTAACATATTTTTATCACATAAAAATATTTTTTTAAGGTTCTAGAACCGAAATATAAACATACAAAAACATCAAACAAAACAAATCCTACAATTTTTGGAAAACTATCCAGATCTAGAAAATTGTTTGATAAAATTATTAAAAATTTTAATAATTCTAAAAAATTACAGAGGCATAAAAACATTCCAAATATATTCACATAATTTTTCCAGAATCAAATTCCACGAAAATCATGTGTAACCTCATCAATTTAGCCAATAGACAGCATATGGCCAGCAAAAGGATAGATTTTATGCATGTTCTTGTAAAGTCAAAATTAAATATTTTAATCACATTAAAATTATTTTCAATCACACTGAATCATTCACATACATCTTATGAAAATATTGGTTAAAGAAAATCTAAAAATCCATTTTTCTATAATTAACTTCGAATAAAACATTATAAGATCCTAAGCTGTCACAACCATGAAAACAGTTTTCACATGTCATGTATTATACATCTAACAAGGCAGAAGATGGCTCTGATACCACTGTTAGGTTTCAATCATGCATCTTATACATAATATATATCAAATAAATGCAACGTAAATAACAAGGAACCTCAAAAACCATATCTACTCATGCATATAGATATAGAAAAAAAAAGCATGAAATGTAAGATGTTTACATACCTTTCTGGCGATCTCCTTCATTCTTTAATCTTCTCCATGTTGGGTTGTCGTAAACTACAACGATCAACACAGACTGTCTCTAATGAAAGTCTACATGAAGATAGAAGGATGAAACCTCCCTAGGAGATGGCCAGAATTCTTTCTTTGTGCTAGCAAAGATAAGAACTCTTGAGAGAGTTAGAGGGAAAAAGTGTGTGTGTAAGTAAAAGAACCTATCTTTTTCATTTTTGTGTGTTACATAAGATGCACGAAAATCATCTCAATTTTTTGCATCATTTGGCCTTCCATAACCCCTATCACTAATGGAAAGTTGTGGGAAGTTAATGGTCATGAATAGCATGCATTAATGGAAGTTATGGGAAGTTAGTGACCATGAATAGCATGCATTAATGGAAGCCAACAACACTTGTTTCTAATCCATTCCATGCAACGTTTTCTACCACGATCACATTGCGATACAGTCCTAAAACACTCTCTCATATCTTAAATCACCAATCAAGACCATTTTACTCATCCTTCGGATCTCCTATATATGTGACCCATTATGTTCCCAGTTATATTGGCCATTTTAATTAATATTTAATTCAAGTAAATCATGTCATGACTCCTAATTGACTGAAAATTCAGTGGTTTGACTATGAACCCTTCCATACACATTGTTGCCATGCAATATTATCCTTTCACCATCTATACCCTATATGGTTCAGAGTATGGTCAAAGTGTCAACTCCCACTAGAGTAACTATGTCACATCTAGTCTAAGTGATATTTGATCTTGTCCTAAAGATCTCATTATTCTATGTATCATTGAAGACTCTCTTCATGATACAAATCTACTCTAGCCAGAGACTTCCAAGTAATGACCCTGAAAAGAGGCCATTGGTGTCATCTCCTTCTATCAGGAGTGATGAATCCTTTATTAGCTACTCAATTACCTCTAAATACCTCAAGCTATACCCAATCATCACCTTATGAGTAACCCCTAAAAGGCACCAATGAATTAAGACAAAACATCGGATCAGTATCTGATATCTCCTTAAGCACCTCAAGTCAAAAGGTGCTTGCACCATTGCTATGATGAGACTATCATTGGCTGTGGAATAAAATATTCATATGATTTTTTCATAGTAGGTCAATCAAATGTACTTACTACCATTAGTAAGCATCCACATATTAACTCTAAACAACTCATGTCTATAGCTTATGAGATCTACTGCTTGATCTAATCAAGGAGTATAACATGTGCTAGTCTATCTAGATTAATGATATCCCATCTCATTAATCCTATGACTAGGGAAAGTTTAGATACTAACATAATTACACATGATAAGAATCTCATTATCATGATCTCAGTATGATTTTCTCCATGCAATATTTTTATCAAGGACTTCATTAAATCAATTTAAGATCAACATCAAATACATAAACGTATGAACATCGAAATAATGAAAAATGCCTTTATTAATCATAAAATGATTTGTACAATAACTGCTAAAGGTGATTGCCTTTAGAGAACTTCTCTAAGAAACTCTCACTTGCACTAAAGCCAATCGCCTTGATATCTAATATCATAGGCGTGTACATGTGACACAAAACTCTTTTGTGAAATAGGCTTAATCAATGGCTCAACTATATTTGGATCGGTGCAATCTCTCTCTATCTTGACATCATTTCGACCAATGATCTCTCTAATCAAATGGTGGCATTTGAGTAGATGTTTGGACTTCTGAAGTGACCTCGGTTCCTTCACCTGCGCTATAGCTCCATTGTTGTCATAGTACAACTACACTAGGTCAGCGATGCTCAGAACCACACTAAGTTCCATGATAAAATTCTCGATCCAAACCGCTTCCTTTGCCACTTCTAAAGGTGCAATGTACTCTGCCTCTGTGGTTGAATTAGCAGTCATCACTTGTTTGGAACTTTTCCAACTGACTGCACCACCATTTACTGTGAATACATATCCAGACTGGGATCTGGAGTCATCCCTATCAGATTGGAAGCTGGCATCAGTATACCTGCTTACCACTATATCAGCTTCTCCATATACCAAAAATACATCTTTAGTTCTTCTCAAGTACTTAAAGATATTCTTAATAGCCACCATGATTTCTACTCGTAACACTTCAAGTATACGATATATTGGGTCTAGTACATAACATAGCGTGCATGATTGATCCTATAATTAAACCATAAGGAATCAAACTCATGTGAATCCTCTCATCTTGTATTTTTAGACATATAGATTTAGAGAGTGTAATCTCGTATACCATGAAAAAATAACCTCTCTTGGACTACTCTATGCTAAACCTCTTTAGCATCTTATCTATGAATATAGACTGAGAAAAACCTCTTAGAACTATCTCTATAGATCCTTATCCCTAAAATATAAGTTGCTTCTCTAAGGTCTTTTATAGAAAAGTTCTTAACTAACCAAATTTTTACTGATTGCAAAGCTGAGACATCGTTTCCTATTAGCAATATGTCATCTGCATACAATACAAAGAAAACAATTGCACTCCCCCAAACCTTCTTATACACACACGGATCATCCAGATTTTTGTAAAAACCTAAACTCTTATTGTCTCATCAAATCAGATATTCCAACTGTTGGATGATTGCTTCAATCCATAAATAGATTTTTGAAGCTTACATACTTTTTCTCCATTCATAGATATGAAACCATCAAGTTGTGTCATATACACATCCTCGATTAGGTCTCCATTAGAGAAAATCATCTTCACATCCATTTGCCATATCTCATAATCATAATTATTGGCAATTGCTAGGAGTATCCTAATGGATTTAAGCATAGCTACTAGACCAAACATTTCGTCATAGTTAACACCTTGCCTTTGACGATAATCTTTAGCTATAAGCCTAGCTTTATGGGTAACTACATTACCCTTCATGTTAGTTTTCTTCTTGAAAACCCATTTGCACCCTATGGGTTTTATCCCTTCGGGTGGGTCAACCAAATTCCATACTTGGTTTTCATCTATGGAATCCTTTTCAGATTTCATAGCTTGAAGCCATTTGTTAGATTTTGAACTCTTCATAAACTCTTCATAGGTAGTAGCCTCATCATCTTCTATGAGCAATACGTCATTGAGTTCATTTATGAGAAACCTGTATCTTTTAGGAATATGATGTATACTACCTGACCTATAAACTTCTTATGTGTTAGAAGGTTGAACTATTGTTTCATCTTCATGAATAATAGTCTTGGGTCTTGGCAGTTAATCGGCATCTGTTTGAGCATCTTGAACTTCCACAAGTTCAATTTTGCTCCCACTGTCTTCTCTTAGAAGAAACTCTTTCTCTAAAAAGATAGAATGTTTTAAAATAAACACCTTTTGTTCTAAAACATGGTAGAACTGATATCCTATAGTTTCCTTAGGATATCCTATAAACAGACACTTGTCAGATTTAGCTTCAAGCTTATCTAATTGAATCTGCTTCACATAATCAAGACAACCCCAAACTTTCATATGAGAAAGATAGGGTTTATTATTAGTCCATATCTCATATAGAGTAACATCAACTGACTTGTATGGGACTCTGTTTAATATATAAACAGAAGTTTCGAGTGCATACCCTAAAAGGATTTTGGTAAATTCTCTAACCCATCATAGACCTCACCATGTCTAACAAGGTTGGGTTTCTCCTCTTAGCCACACCATTGTGTTGTGGTGTGTAAGGTGGGGTTCACTGGGACAATATTCCATTATCCCTGATATAATCCAAAAACTCTTGGCTTAAGAATTCACTACCTCGATCCGATCGAAGTGATTTAATACTTCTCCTAAGTTGTTTCTCAACTTCATTTCTAAATTCTTTGAACCTTTCAAAGGTTTCAGACCTGTATCTCATAAGATACATATACCTATATTGAGAATGATCATCGATAAAGGTAATGAAGTATATGAAACCACCTTTGGCATGTATGGACATTAGACCACATACATTAGTATGTATTAGGTCTCAAAGTCCACTAGTTCGTTCACTATTTCCCTTAAAGGGTAACTTAGTCATCTTGCCTAATAAGCAAGATTCACATGTGTCATATTATTCATAATCAAATGACCCTAACCTACCACATTTGTATAGTTTAGACATGCATCTCTCACTTATATGGCTAAGGTGACAATGCTGAGACAATTTCACATTATCTCATTTTATTCTTTTGTTATTATTGATATTTAAAAATGGCTTAGTCATATCCAATATGTATATACCATTGCACAATGTACCCAAAGCATATAACATTCCATTCAAATAAATTGAACAAGCATTATTATTGAAATTTAAATGAAATCCAACTTTATTAAGAATAAAATAGATATTACATTTTTAGTTAAATTAGGCACATAAAAATAATTGTCCAATTCTAGTATAAGCCCACTATGGAGCGTCAATACATATGTTCCTACAACTATTGCAGTAACTCTTACTCCATTGCCCACTCGCAGGTCTGACCCTCCCTTATTGAGTTGTCTACTATTCCTAAGGCCCTTCATGTCAATACAAATGTGTGAGCCACAACCAATATTTGATACCCATATGTTGTTATCAGAAATAGTATGAATATCAATAACATAAATACCTGAAGTAGATGGGGCATCAGATTCCTTCTTCTGCTTCAAGGTCTCCAGATAGGCCTTGCAGTTTCTCTTTTAGTGGCCATCCTTGCGACAGCGGAAGCAACTTCCCTTCAAGGCAGTCTTCTTTGCTTTCTTAACACCTGCCTTAGGCCCTGGAGACTTCATTTTCTTTTGGCTCTTTTTCTTCAAACAAGTAGAGTTTACCAGTATCACAACCTTGTACTTGAGGATAGATGGCTCAATTACTTTAAACATGTTGACCAGCTCCGGAATTGTGCTAGATATATTATTCAACTAATAATTAAGTATAAATTGTGAGTAACTATTAGTTAAACCCGTCAAAATTAAGTCAATACTTAATTCATGATCCAAAAGAAAACCCAAGCAGGCCAACCATTTGATGTAGCCATTCATCTTTAGTGCGTACTACACTGGAGATATCCCCTCAACCATCTTAGACTTGAAGAGTAGTCGCAAAGTCTCGAACCTTTCAGACCTTGCTTGCTCATCAAAGAGCTCCTTAAGATGATAGACTATGGTATGAGCATCCATAGCCTCGTGTTGTTTTTGCAGGTTCGGTGACATAGTGGCTAGGATATTACAACTAACCATCTCACTATCATCGAGATGCTTCGTATATGCTATCAGATCATCATCATAAGCATTAGCAACAGGGGGATCAGGAAGTAGTTCTTCCAAGACATAACTAAACTTTTCGGACTTAAGAACTATTCTCAAGTTCCTAAGCCAGTCAAGGAAGTTTGATTCAGTCAACTTGTTATCTTCCATAAATGATCTTAGCTTCACACTAGTATTCATGGTGTTGACTCGTGCAATAGCAATCTATTTTCATATAGAAAAAAATTAGAATGTACTTAAATGCATGTCTATAAGGACTTTAATAACACGCATTATGGCCCCTACTATTTTCATAAATTCATAACCTTCAATATAAATCTAAGAGAACTCATAGAGAAATTCTCCTAGTGGGTCAATATCCAATATCCCTAAGAATGACCTTAGGTTTGCCCAATAAGCCACTTTAGTTCAACCAGTAGGTATCGATCATACCAATTACATCTCAAATGCAACTATCGAATCGAGTGATGTTGATGTGTGCACACTCATTGGGCTATCAACTCTTGACACATGAACGTCTAATGTACACTACCCAACTTCACCTCTGTCAACGTTTATCTTGGGTTTGCCAAACAAACCAATGCTTCTAGTTAAAGCTGACCCATTACTCTAGAAATATTATTTCTATGGTTCGAACATATCCGTATAGAGCAGGCTTGGGTTTTGCCCAACAACCCTAACTTTAAAAGGACTCTGGTTATCGCCACATTAAAGGAAGGCATTAGTTTAACTAAGG